>PGFW01058090.1:9440-21452 GCA_003123925.1 Haematobia irritans | reverse complement strand
TACCCCTCTCTCGCCGTATTTATATCAGTAATATAATACAGAAAAAACTAAGTAGTCCGATTTGTTTAAAAGAATTCAAATCTTTTTCGAATTTGTTTTTCAGCACCGAAGGATATAGTTGAACTAAGTTAACAGCAAAAATATTTCCTCCAAAATACGCTTTCGGACAGGCCGCAGCCGAAGCGGGCGGCGTTTACGCTTAGTAATATAATAAATTTAGGACACCAATTTTGAAAATTGACCATCCCTCCGTTAATGATCGTGTGTCTCGTGCAACTAAAGACGAGTCCCCTTAAAGTTAAACACAAAAACATTTTTGATTTGATTAAGATAAAAACACTTCAACTGTAGGCCTAGGATTATTTTGGGGATTAAGCATCTTTTTGTCTTAAAATTTGAGGCATTTAAAAGAAAAAACATTTTGTATTTGAAGTAATCAGGTACAGCGGCATTTCTTTATATGTGACATGTCTATACTAATATACCGTCGAAAAGAGAATGAAAATTCGCATAATGAAATCTGTATCCTACACATAAAATTTTGCTCTGATTCATCTTCGAAATTAATTGATCCAATTAATCTTATTAATTTATCTTCGTCTTCAATCAAAGAAATGATTTGAAACAATTTGAGAGCCTTACTGTTTTAAATTTCTAACATAAGCAATCACTTTTCGTTACATGATTTTTTTTAAGTCTGTCCATTATTTTTGTGACCTATTGACTTTTTCTAAAATCTCTGTAACTTTTTTTTTTATGAATATAAGTAAATACTTCAAAAGCAAAAGTTTCATATTTTGTTAAGATCTTTATAATGGTTATCAGAAATGGGCATCATACACCCTCAAAAAAAATCGCTTCTCTAACATATGTTCCAAACATATTTTGCAGGAAGACATTATATTATTGGGATACCGCCTACACATTTAATATGTTTGTTTTATGTGAGCATATATATGATGTTTGGTAAGCATTTTGAGTCAAAAATAGTATATGCTTGGGACAGATTCCCCAAAAGAAGATTGTGTTCATTCCCTCACATTTTTTAATTCACGAAATTTTTTGAGTTCTTCGCATCTTTATTTTCTGCTATAACAATATGCGCTGTTTTTTTAAATCTCTATTTTCTTGAGTTATCGAAATGTCTTTCTCTTTATTCGATATTACTCAATTTCTACTTATTCAAATTAAATAATACTTAGACTTAAATCATTTACCAAAATTTTTGGCCATATTGATAAAAACAGTTGGTCCAAACAACATACAAGACGGTTTACAGAAATTTCTTCTCATTTCATTCTCTCGCTGTGTTATGTTGATATCTTTTTATTCAAACCCTCCGTAGTATTTCCATCATCATTTCTTTCTCTATTTACTAACTCTCTCTCTCTGTGCTCTTCTTGGAATAATTTTAGTATCACAAACATATATATGTTTACTCGAAATTTTGTAAAATTTATATATGTTTACCATTCACGCCATATATATTTTATGAAAATTCATGCCCCAAGCATATAATGATTCTAACATTATTAACATATGTGTCCCAAACATTTGTGTTAGTTTTAGAGGAACATTACAATGTTTGCATTAAATAATATTGTGTTTTAAAAATTGTGCCCGAAACACATTTTGTTTATATCGGACATTATGAAAAACATATTTTTCTAACAGTGTAGGGATATACGCAGCGAAATAAAAAAATTTAAATATCAAATTTGACGTCGGAGTCAAAAATGACAATGCACGAATATAGACCCCTGATCAACCACGAACAACGAATATGCGTTTTCTTTTTCGTCGGACTTTCAAATGACGACACAGCACAATAAATATGTATTCGGGAAACAAACAAGGTCGTAGGGGTGCACGGAAAAAAAGTTTGCGCTTTGGTGTTCTGAAATCGTCTTCGAATATGCTACAAAAAAAAACTTTTGGCGGCATGGGGTGACCGCATCAACTTTTTTTTCCTTTAGCATCGTGACCCTATCTAAGTGTATCTCTCACTTTAGGGATAATAATACTACTAAAGACTGATATCATCATTCGAATTACTTGGGTTGTAGGTAACATATTTGCGATAGTAAAGACTATGTTATTCTTTAAAAAACTTCATAAAATTGATCTGCCTAAAAGGCGTACTACTGATAGCGTACACAAAAATTTTCAACGAGATCGGATTAAATTTGCTTTTTTCAGGAGGTCCCAAAACTTTAAAATCGAAAAGATCCGGAAGTCAAATCTGCTTGATCAAATGATCAGACTCTCAAAACAGATGTTGCACGTAAAGTTAACATTTTAAAATTTAACTTTTACAGAACAATTTTAACATTTTAACGAGTTATGTTAACAGTTAAGAGCAGTTTAAAATGCTAAATTCCATTAGGTCAACGTTTCAGGCCAAGCATTACAAATAATTAATTAAAAATGTATAAAAATTAATTTTATTTTTTGCGCAATATAGCACCAATTTTTTATCATTACATACCAAAACATTTAATTCGATCACACTTTTAAGATTGCTGAATGCAAAATCAGTGCAAATGGCTGTAAGAAATGGTGACTCGTCTTATGACAAGCCAAATATGTTAAGGTTAGGTTACTGTGAGCAGCCCCGATGTATTACAGGCTCAGTGTATAGCTATTCAGTCATTGTGGTACCCACAGTGGTTGATACTCTCCTCTTATATGAGTTGTAGCGATTCCATGTTTTTTTTTAAGGCTCAATGACAAGGGGACCTCCATTTTTATAGCCGAGTCCGAACGGCGTTCACATTCCGAGGGTTGAAACCACTTAGAAGAAGCTTGAAACTCAGAATATCACCAGCATTACTGGGTGTGATAATCACCGCTGAAAAACTTTTTGGTGTTCGGTACAGTAGCAGCATCGAACACGACCTTGTGTGTATACAAGGCGGGCATGCTAACATATGACCACGGTGGCTCCCTAGGATTTTGGATTAATTGATTCCGATCCAAAGATGCGGCATTCTTTAAAATAATAGACATTTTGTATGGGAAACTCTCTGGCCTTTAAATCTAGATCATATAAAAATTAAAATTTGGATACAGATTTCTCATTCATCGAATTTTTATCTTTCTGTTTGCGATCAAAGATTCTAGCAACTTCAACAGAGAGTCACTGCATAATTTACAAGATCTTGCGACGCTAAAATTTAATGAAAAAAAATTTTTGAAGCAAGGATTATAAACTTTCTTTTAATTAAAAATGCCCATTATTTTTAAAGAAATTTGTCCTTAGCATTGCGTAAATTTTGAGTCCTAATATTTAAGTTGCATAATCCTCCATATTAGGTCAATATTTTTTTCATAACAATTTTTTCTCTGATTCAATCTCGAAATTAATTGATCCAATTAATTTTTTTATTGAAATGTCTTCAATCACAGAAAATTGATAGTTATCATTAAAAAAAAAATATATTGACGGCCCATTTTTATGGTATCTCCGTTAGACATTTAACGTCCCAGTTAACAGAAAAATTAAAATAGAAATATCTTCTCTCCGGTTACTTTAACTGAAACAATCTTTTTAGCAGTTAAGTTTCCTAACTGGCATATGCGAATATATAGACATGCGACAGGACATGTCCATAGTACGGTTATTTAAAAGTTCTTAGCTAACGTAAGCAACTACGTAGACTTCCCAGAAATGGGGATGAATGTCCATTTAAAAAATATAATTGTCCAATTAAATTAATTGAGACTTATTAAATTTTGTTATTGATTTTCTTTTTCAATTGAAAAATGCCTTGAGCTCAATTAAATGTTTTATTGAAATATTTTTTTTTAAAACTCAATTAAGATTTTAATTGCTGAAAAATTTTTCATGAAATTTTTTTCTGTGTTTAAAAGCCAAAGATGTCTTTTATTTTTAAAAGAAGGTGGAAGGTCAAAAATCATTTGGTGTTACACTCAAAATCTTTGAGTATATACACCTCACTTTAAGTGGCTACCGTATAAATACTACTAAAGACTTGTCATCCATCATCGAATTACTTGGTTGTGGTAACATATTGGCCGATAGTAAGATATCTTAAAACTTCATAAAATGTCTTCCCAAAGGCCTTACTGATATTCGTACACAAAATTTTCAACGATCGCGATTAAATTTTGCTCTTTCAGGAGGCTCCCAAAATTTAAATGAAAAGATCCGGGGAAGTCAATCTGGGATCAATAGCATCAAGGACCAACACAGATCTGCCCGTAAAGATACATTTCTAAATTTAAACCTTCTAATCAGAACAATTTTACATATGTTAACAGAGTTATGTTAACGGTTAACAGAGTAAAATGCCTAAATACCATTCTAGAAAAAATTTGAACTTTTGAACATATTTGATAATAAAAAAATTATAAAAAATTAATTTAATTTGGCAAAATAGCCACCAAATTGTTTTTTATTTACATTCCAAACATTTAAATCGATCACACTTTAAGATGATGATGCAAAAAATCAGTTGCAATGACTGCTAGAAATGCTTAGACATCCGTCTTATGACAAGCCCATGTTAAATAATCGCTTACAATTTTGCACCACTCTACGGCATTCGAAAAAACAATTTTACTACTTTTTACCGACGCTTTTTTTTGCAGGGAATGCCACGATTGTCATTACCTTAAAGGGTGGTTTTAAAATTTCAAAGAGCCGATGTTGATTTGATAAAACACAAACTATTTAGGGAAAATTATTGTAATTTTATTTTATTGGAGATTATTGGTATTAATCACAAACAAAAATATCGGCCGCGACCTCGGTGGCACACCTTCATCCGATGATCAAAATTTTCGATTGACGCTGAGCATAATTGGAGGTTCTATGTGCGATTATTCTTCATCCTGTAGTTCTTGAATTGGTATGCTGGCTTTATTTGACGTACACTTTTCTTTTCAAATAACCCAAAGGAAAAAAGTCCAAGGTGATCAAATCACATGATCTTTGGCGGCCCAAATAAAACGTTCCAATAAAACTTGCGTTATTCATCTCACGATGCGAAACCATTCACTGAAGTAACTGCCTGACGGCCTTCATTATTGGAAAAAAATACGGACCAATTGATCCGCCTTCCTGTGGGCTCCGGGGCATTGGTTTTTCGAAATCATCTTGGATTCTCATTCGCCCATATGCTGGCATTCTGTTATATTGACGCAAATTCACTGACGTGTGAAATGTGCCTCATCACTGAAGATGATTTTCTATCCGAAAAAATTTATCATCCACTGTTGCCCATTTCTTGGAACACATTTAACACGTTGTTGGTTGTAATGTATCTTCCATTGCGTTCAAATTAGATGTTCTGCCTTATGCGCCGTCCGAGACTATAACCCAGCAAAAATGAGAGCACTATTTCAGCAGGATTGAAGGAATGAGGACAGTTACCAACTGCTTACAAAACACGAATCAGCCGCTGTTTTTGTGGGCCGATGTCCCGATTTAGGAGCAGTTTTACATAGCACTGATAAATAATTGCTATTTTTAATAGACATTTTGCTCAGAAGTGATATATTTAATCGTGAGTATAACATTGTTTTGGCCGTTGAAGGAAAACAGCACTGCCTTTCAATGCCATCTACACGGATGAATAAAGACTGTTTTTTCATATGTTTTGGCTATAAACATTATATGTTTTGGAACACAAATTTTTAAACACAATATTTTTGAGTGCAAGCATATAATGTTCATAAACTAGAGATACATTGATTTGGGACATATATGTTATATGATGTTAGAACATATTTATGTTTGGGACATAAAATGCTTTTTAAAATTTATAATATGCTTGGATTGCAAACATATATAATTTAGAAATTTAGCTATAAACATATATGTGTTTAGTAGCTTGGGAGCGTATTTACAGGGAGCGAATATTGGATTTAAGTTGCGTGGTGTTGCTTGTTATTACAAATTAAACATTTTATTTTTCCTTGGGCAAATTGCATCAAATACTTCTTTTGATCCTTACAAACTGTGAGATGGTCCGCGTTCGAATCCCCGTCGCAAAAGGTTAAAATTAATAATAAAAAAATCATTTACAATTGAATAATTTCTTCTACAATGTTTGTATTACAGAAAAAGGTGCTAAGAACTAAAAAATCATCGTGGAAGTGAGGAAAAAAGGTGATGAGTGCGAATACACAATTAGGAGAAACAAAATTTGAGCATTCAGGTCGAACCTATGTTGTTTAGCACCTTATAATTACCGTTTACTTTTTCATAATTCATTTATGATTGCTAAATATATACAAATAAATAAAAATTTTGAGCACGAATATTGTTTGGGAAAAATTTTTTTAAGATATAATGTTTTTGGGTTGCAAAATGCTTCCAAACATATTATATGTTCACATAATACATATTGTTTTTTGCCGAAGACGACATTATTGAATTGGAATGCCTTCAAAATTTTCTTTTAACAAGTTGAAAAAAAACAATTTATGTTTATATAGAATTTTCTTCAATTTCACTTGGTAAAAAAAATATTGTTTGATGATATCGGCTGTTTGCAATAGAGCCTTAGTTAAAATTTCTAACTTTAGAGGACAAATCATTGGACCGGGCATGCGGGCTTTTCGTTTGATAAAAGAGTATTTCACAATGAATTTGAGTTGGTTTAAGAGATATGTCTATGTCTTGTGTCTTCGAGAGACTTCCAAACCACCTAAACTCATCTAGCCCAAAGATCCCTATGAAAAACACACTGTGTCAATAAAGATATCCTTTGTCTCTCATCTCTATAAAAGTTTGAAACAAAGGACATTTTATTCTTCTTTAGTCTTACCCTTTTCTGTCGAGAGTTTACAATTGTTGGCCGGCAAGACCATAAGTTAGCTGTTGAACATCCATTTCAAAAGTTTATCTGTCCTTTACTTAGCAGGACAATGCATTCTTACATGTGAAGTTTGACAATGGTTTTCATAGTGGCAAGAGTCAACGGTTTATTGCTAGCAGGTTGGTGGTTGGAGGTGGACTGTAGGCCATTGTAAAGGAAATCCCGTTGCCGGCCTCTCCACCCACTTAGGCGTTGTGTTAGAAGTTATAAACAATTACTTTGTTTACTAACAATGGACATAGCCAATAGGGGTTTTAACCTTTTCGCTGTCTGTCTATCTGGGTTAATAGAACAACAAATTTTCTTTCTTTTTTCATTAGATTAAACTGAGGTGATTTATTAAAGTGGGGATCTTTTTTGTTTGGGTAGAAAAAATGATGTGTGGGTATTTTCTTGTAAGAAGTCCACCAGTTTCCTAAAAAAAAAAAAACCATTTTATTGGTTGGCAATATATCCCATATATATATATTATTTTATTTATTATTTTATTTATTTATTACAAGAATTACAATCATAACAAATTATGAAAATAAATACATATAAAAATGATTAGGTGCTAACAACAAATGATTTTGACCTATTGTATATATTCCTGTTGTTATTACTATAAAATTGATTATTATCCAAGAAAGTGAAATGTTTTGTCCATTTTTATGCTTCCACATTACTGCTTTAAAGTAAAACAAGTATATTCGGCCGTAAGTTCGGCAAGGCCGAATCTTATGTACCTTCCACCATGGATTGCGTAGAAACTTCTACGAAAGACTGTCATCCACAATCGAATTACTTGGGGTTTGTGGTATTCTTAAAACTTCTTAAATCGTTTTCTTAAATTGATGAGTTATTCCATACGTGGTATATATTAGACACAAATTTATGTATAAGGTAAGTTACAATTAATTACGAATCGCACATGGACTTTTGCGCGAACGTAGAGAGCTAGAAATTGGAATTATGGGGGTCGCTTATACGGGCTAATCTAGAATTATGAACATCTGATATGGACCATTTTTGCCGTGATTGGGATCGATTATATCTTTTGAGGGCTATATATAACTTAGGAGCCGATTATGGACCAAGTTAGGAAATGGTTCTTAGCATGGTTGTTACATTTCAACTGACTCGGGATGAAAATGAAATTTGTTCTCCAGAGGACTCCAAAAACCAAATCTGGGATTCGGTTATAATGGGGGGCTATATATGATTATGGCTGATATGGACCCTTTTGGCATAGGTTGTTAAATATCAATCTACCACCACGTACCAAATTTCAACCAGATCGGATGAATTTTGCTTCTCAAAAGGCACCAGATGGTCAAATCTTGGGGACTTTGGTTTATATGGGGGCTATATATAACTTATTGAGACTGATATGAACCAATTCCTGCTATGGTTGTTGAGATACCATATACTAACAACACGTAACCAATTTCACCGAATCGGATGAATTTTGCTCCTTTCCAAAGGGCTTCCGGAGGTCAAATCTGGTTTACAGGTTTATAATGGGGGCTATATATAATATGACCGATTGGACCAATTTTTGTATGGTTCATTAGAGACCATATACTAAACCATGCTACCAAATTTCAACTGCAATCAGATGACTTTTGGTCTTCCGAAGAGTGCTCCGCGAGGCAAATTCTGGTTATCGGTATATATTGGGGGGCTATTTATATAATTATGGACCGATGATGGCACAATTTTTGCATCGGTCAATTAGAGACCCATATACTAACACCATGTACCAATTCAAGCCGATCGGATGAAATTTGCTTCTCTTAGAGGTGCGCAAGACCAAATCGGGGTCGGTTTATATGGGGGCTATATAAAATTTATGGACCGATATCTCGGACAATTTTTGCCATGCGTAACACCATGTACCAAATTTCAAGCCGGATCGGATGAATTGCTTTCTCTTAGCAGGCTCCGCAAGCAAATCCGGGGGATGGTTATATGGTCGGCTGTATATAAATTATGGACGATGTAGAACTAATTTTTCCAATGGTTAGTCTAGCGACCACATACTTACACATGTTCCAAATTTTCAACCGGATCGCGGATGAAAATTTTGCTTCTCTAATAGAGCAATCGCAAGCAAAATTGGGGTTCCGTTTAATATGCGGGGGCTATACGTAAAAGTGACTTGCATATGGCCCATTTTGCAATACCAATCCGACCTACATCAATAACAAACTAAAGGGTGGTTAAAATTTCAAGGGCCGAATAGTTGATTTGAATTAAAACACAAAACATTTAGGAAATTATTGTAATTTTTAGTTTATTATGATATATTGGTATTACCTCAATTATGTATGGAACCAAAATTATCGCCAACATGGGCGCCGCGACCTCGGTGACAACCTTCATCCGACGCGTCCAAATTTTCGATGACGCCTGAGAGCATAATGGAGGTTCTATGCCGTTAATGTGCCGAATTATCTTCATCCTTTAGCTCTTGAATTTGTTGCTGGGAGCTTATCAAACGTACACCTTTTCTTTCAAATAACCCAAAGATAAAAACAAGTCCAACCGTGTCAAATGACATGATCTTGGCCGGCCAATTGACATCGCCATTACGTGATATAACACGGCATTGAATTTGTATGCCTACAAAAGAGCTCATTGTTTCGTGTAGCGTGTGGCCAAGTGGCAGTTCCTGCTGAAAACACATATCGTTATCATCTCACGATAGCGAACACCATTCACAGTAACTACCTGTCCGCGCCTCATTTTGCGAAAAAATACGTGCGATGATGCCGCCAGCCCATAAACCGGCACCACAACAGTCACTCTTTGTGGGTTGCATTGGTTTTCGACAATCACTCTTGGATTCTCATAATCGCCCAAATGCCTCAATCTCTGTTTATTGACGAATCACTGAGGTGAAAATTGTGTCCTATCACTGAAAGAGATTTTCTTCGCAAATTGATCATTCACTGTTGCATTTCAATTGGGAACCATTACTGCCCGTTCACGACGTCCATGGATTCAAAATTTGAGTAAGTCTGAAATTAGGAGAAAACGTCAAATAAAATTCGGAAAAAACTTGAGCGTTTGAGCGGCACGCAAAAAATAATTCTTTCCTCCAAACGAAATTCTAGAACAAACAAAGTTTCGTTTCTCATTTTGCTTTTCGCTGTAAGGGAAGTGCTATTGGAAGAAAAGTATAATACTGTTGTGATAAACTTGTTTATTCTTTTCCAGATGTAAAAACAATTTAAAAGCCAAACTAAAAAAATAAATTTTTTCTTGCTTAATTGATTTGCCTGTACATCTTTCACATCCACGAGGTTTTTTTAGTTATTAACACTTTTCTGTAATACAACAATGTAGAAGAAATTATACGATTTTAATAAATTTTTAAATTTTTTTACCTTTCGCCTGGACGGAGAATCGAACGCGGACATGCCACTTTGTAAGGCACACACTAACCACTGAGCTGTACCTGTTATGGTCATCAATAGATAAATATCCATATAAGTTATATTATATATAGCATAGCTTTGCGGCCGCTCTATATGACAGAGAACAAACATATTAGGTTTGGCACCGTGTTAGCAGTTGGTTGCTACGTCCGGACTTGATGCAAGTCGTTGGGTTCGATCCCTGGTTTCGGACCAAAGTTTCTTTTTTGTTTTTTTTTTTTTTACATATACTTCCAGATATTGTTCGGAAAGATTCCCGAAAAAATGATTCAACATTACATTGTTAGTATATTAAATTTTGAACTGTAAAATGTGTCTGCTTAAAGACCTAAAGTCAGAAAAGAACAGTGTTTGATATAAACTGAAATGGACTGTGTTGTTGTTTCAAAAATAATTTTTTTTATTTGAAAAAATTTGTAACAACACGAATTTTTTTTGTGATAAAAGTTTAAAATTTCGAAGCAATTACAAAAAACCTCTAAACAAAAGAAAAACGTTTTCGGTACATTTTCCAAAACGTTTTTTTCTTTGACCGTGTGTGGTCACATTTCAACCATCGGCCCTTACAATTTAAACCACCCTTTACTTTGCCAAGTTTAAAGTCGGGAGACTTGTTTCGTTCGAAGTTAAGCGTGATTGATTTCACACAGACGGGACGGACGGACGGACATGCTTAGATCGACTCAGATTTCACCCACGACCAGATATATAATACATTATGGAGGTCTTTAGGAGCAATATTTCGACTGTTATACAAACGGAAGACAAAGTTAATAACCCACCCCATCCTATGGTGGAGGGTATAAAAAACTAAATGTAAAGTTAATTACTTGGGCTATGTGAGGTATAGTGCGATTTTTTGGGTCTACATGGACTATTCAGTCCATACAGACAACGAAAAATTAATATTATATTATAAAAGAATGTGAATATTCAAATTATTTATCAATTTTCCTGCATTGTGCTTTTTTCGAAAACTTTTCTTGATTTAAAAAAAAAAATAAATTACACCATTTAACAATTCTCGGGTATTTTATTGGTGATAAGTTTTCCATCTCTACAACATATCTAGTTTTTGAGGCAATTTTGTTGAACCTAGATATGAAGCAATTTTTTATTCGCGTCTTTGGCTCGTAATCAATACCAAAATCCGTATGCGAAGTATCGAACATTTAAATATTCTTGTGTGTATATGGTTAAATTTTTGATTTAATATAAATATAATTTTTCGCAATGCTTAAATTAAAACAGGAAAATTTTCCCTGAATCTGCCATACCGTTGTTTTGTGGTATTCCCACAAAAACTGATTTCATTTGCAGTCATGTAGAAACAATCAATTCCACAGAAGAGATGAGCTTTGAGTTAGCCAACCAAGCCAGCTAGCCAAAAGGCATTAGCTGATATTCTCTGCCAGTGATAGCAGTTTCGCATATTTTCTATTAAATTAATTGAAATATTATGCGTTCTGAATGAAAAAGCCAGACAGCGAACAAATGTTTGTGGATGCGTTTTATTGGTCGGTCACGCAATACGAGTATGAATGAAGGTTGAGATCGAAGCCACCGACCGGCAAGCAATTGATGATTAATGGTTGGAGGGGGGATCGATGGAGTTATAAAGAAATCTAAAATTACACGCAAATATTTAGAATCTCTGCAAATGCGGTTATGGGAAAAATTGAAAATCATCGGTGTGTGTGGATCCATATTTGGATAAGAAACAACTATAAGTGGGATGT
>PGFW01058076.1:0-12945 GCA_003123925.1 Haematobia irritans | reverse complement strand
TTTTCTATAGAATTAAAACTTCTTGGCAAAGAAATTGGCTATAATCATTAAAATTTGGCAAAATTTGTCTATAGAAATAAAATTTGACAACATTTTCTATTACAGGAAATAAATAATTCTGATCAAATTTTCTTGAAATAAAAATTTTAACACAATTTCTCTATAAAATAAAAATTTTACACAATTTTCTATAAAAATAAATTTTACACAATTCATACTAGACAATAAAATTTTGACAGAATCTATAGAAATTAAAATTTTGACAAAATTTTTTTATAGAAATAAAGATTTAACCACACTTTTCTAATCAAAAAATAACATTTTAACACAAATATTATAGTAAAAAATTTGACAGGATTTTCTATAAAACATAAACATTTTAATACAATTTTCCTTATGAAATAAAATTTTGACAAAAATTTTTATAGAAAATAGAAATTTTTGACAAATTTTATAGAAATAAAGTTTGACAAAATTTTCTATAGATATAAATTTGTGACAAAATTTCTATAGAAATATAAGTTTGGACAAAATTTTCCATAGAAATAAAATTTGACAACTCTTCTATTAGAAATTAAATTAACATAAATTTTTATAGCATAAAATGTTGAGAAAATTTTACTACAAATAAAATCTCTTTGAGAAAAATTTCATGATTAGAACACTACAAATTGTTTTCAAAAATATTCATATACAAATAAAATTTCGACCCCCCCAAAAAAAAAAAAATTTTCTATAAAAATAAAAATTTGCCACAATTTTGTTTGTAGTTTTTGGTAGAATTCTTCTCCAAAATTTGGTGGATTTTTTGGCTTGAGTGCAACCGTGCATCCAAAACCCACTTGATTTATGTATTTTTGCATCCATGCTTCCATGCATTACAGCAAAACACGAACACATGCTTTGAAATCATGCAAGGCATCACACGTCGTATAAAATATGAAGCAAATCCCTAATCAGCATATCAATGGCGACCTTATCTCAATCGACGATCAAGTTCAGGTAATACTTCTTTTATCCTAAGTGATATACGTTTTCGGAGGACCTGGACCTACCAATTTTAGCTAGTAGACAATGGATGAAAAATTTGCCGTATCGAGCATCCATGACTTTTATTGCGCAATTATTTATCTTTCGAAAACAAATTATCGAATCTCTTCTTGTTTGTGTGAAGGACGAATTTCCATTATGATTTCTTCAAAAAGTTTTATTCAAGTCGATCAGTTAAATTTCAACCATTTTTTATTTAGAATAAAACATTTCACTCACCTCACTGGATAATGAATGTATCTCAAAAGTCTGCATGTAATCTTTTTCTCTCTTATTTTCTTATTTTCCAGAATTTTGCATCTTCAGCAAGTGTTTAGGTGGGCGGTACAAGTCTATTGAGTGTTGTCTTAACTAAAGCTGAGTTGGCGTGTTCATACGCCATCATGGAAATATATGAGGAATATTTGTGTAACTTAATGTGAGCTATTTTGCCAAAATACAAGTTTCATCTGCATCAACATTAATGTACTTATTGCATAAATATGAAAATCTATAATATAGAAATGTGTCAACAGTTTTTCTTCGCCTCAATAGAAATGCGACAATAAACAGCTCTTATACCCTTAAAAATATCTTTAAACTTAATTTCATATGTCTTACCATGCAGGTTGCCATTCAAGCACCAAAATACTTCTACCACAACTTTCTGGAAAAAATTTCTACCAAAACCTACCAAAACAAAAAAGTCTTCTATAGAAAATTTTGCCAAATTTTAGTTTTATGAAACTTTGTGAAATTTTTATAGCAAATTTCTGTGAAATTTTATTTTATAAGAAATTTTTGTGAAAATTTTATTTTAATTAGAAAAATTTTATTTCTATAGAAAAATTTGCCAAATTTTATTTCTATAGAAAATTTTGATTAAAATCTTTATTTCTATAAACAAATTTGTCAAATTTTAATTTAAATACTAAAGAAAATTTTGCAGAAAATTTCATTTCTATAGATATTTTTGCGCAAATTCGTATTGATTCTAGAAAATTTTGTCAACAATTTTACTTTCTATACGAAAATTTTGTCAAAATTTTATTTTCTACTAGAAAAATATTCCAAAATTTAATTTCTCATAAGAAATTTTGACAACATTTTATTTTTATTCAGAAAAATTTGTCAAACAATTTTATTTTGGAGAAACATTTTGTCAAAATGGTATGTCTATAGAAAATTTTGTCAAAATTGAACTTCTATAAAAAAATTTGCATAATGATTATTTTCTATAGAAATTTATTGCGCAAAAGTTTGCCCAAAAATTTATTTCTATAGAAAAATTTGACCAAATTTTATTTCATTATAGGAAAATTTTTTAAATTTTTTGTTTTGAATGAGGAATGTGGTAATTCCGAATACGTGCGTTCCATCCAACAAATCTTGCAGTCTTGTTTATAGGCTTGCCCAAATAAATTCTGACAAACATATTTCCTCTGTTGTATTAACTATGACTTTGGTTAGGCTTTGCATGTTTTAAGCTGCAAATCAAAAACAACAACAAATGATTCAACAAAGAAAAACAACAATAACAAAACAAAAACGAATTTTGCCAAAAATTGTATATTTAGTTTAAGATTTATCAATTTTATTTCTATTCGGAAAATTTCTGCCAAATGTCATTTCTGGTAGAAAAATTTGTCCAGAAATTTATTTATAAAAAAAAATGTTGACAAAATGTATTATTTCTATAGAGAATTTTGTTCCAGAGATTTTATTTCTTAGAAAATTTCCGTCAAAATTTATTTCTTGAAAATTTCCTCAAAATCTCTTAATTTCATATAGATATACTTGGCGAAATTTTATTTCTATAGACAAAATTTTGTCCAATTTTTTGTTTTTGGATGAGGAATGTGTACATTCCGAACAACGTTGCTCGATCCCAACATCATTGCAGTCTATAGGGCTTGCCCAAATAAATTTGACAAACAGTTATTTCCCTCTGTTATTTAAGCCTACCTCTGTAGTTTAGGTCAATGCCTAGGTTTTAAGCTGAACATCAAAAACAACAATGATTAAAGAAGAAAACCAAGATCGAGGCTTTATGACAATTTAGATTAAGGAAAACATGTTATAGAGTCATTGAACAAGAAAAAAACATTATAGAATAATTTTGCCAACATTTTATTTCTATTAGAAATTTTCCAAATTTTATTTTATAAAAGATTGTCAAAATGTTAATTCTATAGAAAATTTGTCATTTTACTTTTCTGTAGAAAATTTGTCAAATTTCAATTTCTATAAGAAAAATATTAGCCAAAATTTTATTTTATAAAAAAATTTTTATGCACTAAATGTATTCTTATAGAAAATTGTTTCAAATTTTTTATTTCTTAGAAAAATTTCGTCAAATTTATTTCTATAGCAAATTTTGCACATAGTTTTATTTCTATAGAAAATTTGCCAAAATTTATTTCTATAGAAAAATTTTGTTCAATTTTTTTATGACCGGGATGTGGATCCGAGAAACGTGGTCAATCCAACCATCGTTTCAGTCCTATAGGGACATTTTGCGAAATAAGTTTTTGAAATCAAATAAGCTAAACATCAATGATTAAAGCAAGGAAAACAAACAATAACAAAAAAACGAATTACAATTTATTTCCTACGAGAATTATTTTGCCGAAATTTATTTATGAAAAATTTTGGCGAAAATTTTATTTCTATAGAAAATTTTTGCCCAAAATTTTATTTATAAAAGATTTGTCAAAATTTTTATTCTTCTATAGAAAATTTTGACCAAAATGTATATTACAAAAATTTTGCCAAATTTTAATTTTTATAGAAAATTTTTGCCAAAAATTTACTTTCTATCAGACATTCATGTCAAAATTTTGTTTCTATAGAAAATTTGTCAAAAATTTTATTTCTATAGAAAATTTTGGTCAAATTATTTTATTATAGAAAATTTTGTCAAATTTTATTTCTATAGAAAAGTTGCAAAAATTTATTCTCTATAGGAAGTTGGGTGCGTCAAAATTTTATTTCTATAGAATATTATTGGCGAAATTTTATTTCTATAAAAATTTTGTTCCAGAAATTTTACTTTCTTATAGAAAATTTTGTCAAAATTATTTTTCTAAGGAATAATGTGTCAAATTTTTCTATAGAAATTTTCCGCCAAAATCTTATTTCTATAGAAAATGTTGCAAATTTTTTTTCTATTGAAAATTGTCGTCAAAATGATTTCTTGGGAAAATGCTTGCAAATTTTATTTCTATTAGAAATTTTATTTCTTAATTAATGCAAAATTTTATTTCTTATAGAAAATTCTGCCAACATTTTATATTCTAATAGAAAATTTGGCAAAATTTTATTATCTATAAGAAAAATTTTGTCAACATTTCATTCCTATAGAATATTTTGGCAATTTTAATTCTATACAAAATTTTTGAAAATTTATTTCTAATAAATATTTTATTAAAAGGTACTATTCTCTAATAGAAAATATGTTGCAACATTTTTTTCTATAGAAAACTCTTTGCGCAAAATTATCTATAGAAAACTATTTGTCAACATTTTATTCCTATAGGAATATTATTGCACAAAGTTTTAGTGTCATATAAGAAAATTTTGTCAAAAGTTTGATTCTATACGAATTTTGCCAACATTTATTTCTTATAGAAAATTTTGCTTAAAATTTTATTTGTATAGAATATTTTGGAAAAATTTATTCTGTACGAAACATGTTTGTCAAAATTTTTTCTATAGAATTTTTTTCATTAAAAGTTTATTTCATAGAATTTTTATTAAAAGTTTATTTTTTATAGCAATTTCGAAAAAGAAAGTTATTAATTTCTATAAAAAATATCTGTCAAAATTTATTTCTATAGACAATGTTGATCAAAATTTTATTCTGTAGAAGATTTTGTCCAAAATTTTATTCTCCTGTAGACAAAATTGGATCGAAATTCTATTTCTATAGAAAGATTTCAGCCTCTTGTATTTCCTTGACGTGTTAATCTGACAATTGGTTGCATATTTCTTCTTGCTCAATTCTAATGTACTGCAATAAACTGTGACCGATGTTGAATAAGTTTTTTTAATTATTTCCCCCTCTACACCCCCTATTGCTTAGTCATACATTGCAATTCAACAATTCGTAACATCTGTCTGCCATTGGATGTACTTGATAGTTATCATTAGCTGAGAAAAAAAATCACAATAATTAAACACAGCTGTTTGCATTGAGCTATATTTTTGTGTTAAACACTTTGCATCAAAATGTTGTGTTGGTTTGTTTTGTTTAAATAAAAGGTAAACAATTTTATTGTATTAATAATTGGTGTATTTTGAGATTTTTATTTCTAAATAGAACTAACTAAAATAGAAATAAACTAAATAAAAGAATCATTGAACATAAGGATTAAGAGCAGTGGACCGAGCTTTTTTTTTTGGCGAACAACAAATCCGGCGATCTTTTTGTCGATTCTTGTGCTTAAATAGGATTTTCCGATTGCGAATAACATTATTAACCATACTAAGCTACGTCTTTACTTTTGCAAAACTGTTAAATAACTGCAGTCAGTACAAACAGAAATAGCTTAAATCATGACTATGTATTTATTTCCATACAATTCAATTGACAATTTAGAGTCATGTATTACCATATCAAAGGGTTAAAAGATAACCAAACTATTATCTTCCTAATCGATGTTCACTGGCATCGATGCAATTCATTTACGCATATCTTCATTTGATTTATTACAATTTCGTTGCAGTACTTATATATAACGTAATATTGTTTTTCAATCAGTCATAATTCATATATATAGTATATATATATATATATAATATATATATATATATATATATATATTTATATATATATAATATATATATATATATATTATATAATAATATATATATATGATACTATATATATAATATAATAATTATAATATATTATCATATATATAATATAATATATAAATAATATTTATATATATATTTAATATATATATATACATATAATATATATTAATAATTTCATATATATACATATATTATATTATATTTTATCATCATATAAGTCTTAACATACAAATAAGTTTCTTATCTTTGCTCGACATATCTTTTTTATTTCCCTTGGTGGATTTATTTTTGCACAACTTCAATCATTTGTTGACAATAACCATTGAGTTTTGTCTTTGTTTTCCCGCTTTTTCCCATCTTCCCATCACATTCCGGGATAATAAACAATAATCATAATATGCCCTGTCTATTCACTGAAGCCTGCCGATCAATATATTACAAAAGTCAACTCGATCATTTTTTTTTATTATGACAATGTCTTTTGAGTAATCAATGACAATTGGTACCAATGTGAGTGGGAATTTGACGTTTTCCTTTTTGGAACAAAAAATGCGCAAAGCTTCTTGTATACAATTGTATTTCATCGTGATGAACAATTTCATTATTTTTTCAGCGTATAGAATAATAATTATGATATTATGTGTTTTTGAGAGATTTTACAATCTTTTAAGGTGAAAATAAATATGACCAGCTATAGTACCAATTTTTGGAATGAGAAAGCGCACTTTAATTATGGACTTTCCAAAGGGTGCTTAGGTCTCAGTATGGGTATTTAAGTAGAAAAATATTAAAAATAATAATAATTAATATTAAAATAAATAAAATAATAACAATTATTCAATAACATTTCCCCCCCCAGATTTTCAAAACAAAAATTGAAAAAATTTTTAACACAAATACATTTTGATAAACATATCTCTAATTCAAACAAAATAATATTGACAAACCGTGTTAAAAATGTAATCTACCAATCTCAACAATTGGCCCACTTTTATATCTCATTAAGCAATAATTAACCTAGGATACGATGAGACCGCGATTAAAATAATGACTATATTATAATTCCGCAACATATGACGAGATCAACATCATAATCCCCAACTTATAATAAAGGGTTATGATATAATCATATCTTGAAGAACATTAAGGTCTACAGTGGCAGGCCCCGAATTATAGTTTTCAGGCTCACTTTACAACAGAAAAAATTCTTCAACAAAAAAAACAAATTTCCAATTAACAATTTTAGTTGAGTTTTAAAAAATATTTCAATTAAAAGTTTATCTGATCAACAAATTTTTTAATTGGAACAAAAATCCAATCACAAATATTAATAGTATCAATTAACATTTTTTAATTTGACCTTCAATTTATTTTTTAATTTGATCAATAATTCATTTCTTTGACGATTGAAGAAACATCCAATTAAAAACTTAATTGGATCCAATAATTAATTTCGTATTGAATACAGAAAAAATTTTGTGTGTAGACTATTCAGTTCCATTGTGATAATCTAAGACTTAGATCATAGGCCAATATTGAGATCTGATCACAGATCTTCAATTTCTATAGTTAATTAGATTTGAAATTAGATCTTTACCATTTTTCCGAATATATTCAATAATCTAATTTTATCAAATTAGATCTCCTCGCGGAAAATTTGCCATATAAGTAATTTTTAAATAAAACATTCCTATAGCAAACTGAATTTATTACAGAAGAAGTTTCCTTATAAATAAAAATTACGTGACAAAATTCTGCCTATAGCAAAAAGAATTCTAGTAAAAAATCTTCTAAACAAAATAAATATGAATAAAAACTATATATAAGCAGAAGAAAATTGTCTTCCTTTACAAAATTCTTGGACTTAAAATTTCGTATACGCAATTTTTAACACAAATTTCTATAACAAAGGAAATTTTGACAAAAAGGAAAAATCTATAATAATCACATCTTTGATAAAAATTTTATACAACAAAAAGTAATTTTGATAACATTTTCTAAAAGCAATTTTGAAAAAAATTTTCTTATATAACTCGGATTTTGGCAAAATTTCCTATTAACAAAAATTTTAACAAAATTTTATCAAAATTTTTAATAGCAAAGAATTTGGCACACATTCTTATCACCCATAGAAGGAATATGATCACGTCAAACATGTTTTAAGAGCAAAATGTTATTTTGGTGGTGACCATGTAACATGGTTTCGCAACCATGTATTTTCTCGGAAACTCATGTATCTGATTTCGGCAAGCAGTTTATATTTGACGATAAAATAACATTTTAGTGACAATATTACCATGTCGACCATACAAAATAAACATTTTGCTCTTGAAAAACATGTTTGAGGTGATCATATTCCACTTCTCTGCGTATAAACAAAGAAATTTTGACAGAATTTTTTATAGCAAAGAAATTTTGCCAAAAATTCCTATAGCAAAGAAATTTGAAAAAAAAAAAATCTTATAACAAAGAAATTTCGACAAAATTTCCTACAAAAAACAAATTTCGAAAAAAATTCTTATAAAAAGAAATTTAGATAAAATTTTCTATAAAAAGGAGATTTCGACAAAATTTCCTATAAAAAGAAAATTTCGACAAAATTTTCAATAGTAAAGAATTTTACAAATCTAAAACAATATACATTTTGAAATAAAAAATCCGCTAATATAGACTAAAAAGACATTTTATTCAAATTTCACACAGAAAAAATTTTCCGTAGTTATAACTAACGCTAGAATTAACTTATTTTTTATTTGGAAAAAAATTATTTGCTTGTAGTTAAATTTTACTTATTTTTCATCGAAATTTTCCACAGCTTAATGAAATCTTTTTTTTTTTAAGTATGTCTCATAATTATCGAAACTAAAACGTGATATAAATGTATCAAATGACCGTACACATAAGTTCAAAATGAACTAAAACAAATGAAACTTTTCGTACGATTCCCAAAAATAGTAAGAATGAACTACTATATGGTTAAAATGGGTTCATGATTTGGCGCCAATGATTTTTTCTTTACTTTTAGTAAATTTTTCTTCTATTGAGATGATTGTAATTTCGTACAAATTCCTGTCATAGTAAAGACGGATTTTTGACGCAACTTTAAAAATTATAGAAACAAGAGAAATCCAATAAAAAATCCAATAATAAAATATTGACGAAAATTCATATAACAAAGCAACTTGGACAAAATTTACTAGATTTTCATAAGAGACGTGTATATCTCCATATTAAACTATTCTTAGAAATGTCCAATAATCTCTTAGTATTTTTTTTATTTTTATATACATTATAAAGAGTGACGTTTAAATTTTCTAGCAAGTGGTTATGGTGACGTATGCCACAACACATCATCGCGTTTCACACACCTATATATTCAAAAACAAACATATGAATATATTCTATAGAACTATAGTACGTCACAATTGTTGTATTCTACATGCAATGTTTACACATTGCTGTTTTCTTTAATAAAAGATACTACAAATGTCACTATTAAATGGATTCAAAGTATCAGACACTTTATAAATACTTATAAAAAGAGCATTGACTTTATAGCTTCGACCGATGCGATTAGCTGTGAATGAGAGAGAGTGAGCGAGAGCGAAAAAGGGAGACAATCAGTATATGTGTCTCTGAGCTATTTTCATGCATACAGCAATAACTGTCCCTGTAACTGACATCATTCACTCAACTATTGCCGTATTTATGTATAGGTTTCTGTAGTATGTGTCACATAGGATTATGGCATATGACGGTTAAAAAAAAAAACAAATTTGCTATAAAGACGAAATATCTAACGTGATGGAATTTAGATAATTCTTCTATGTGCACTATACATCTACATGTACGTTTGGCATTAGTTAAGGTGTATGACATGTAATGCAATTTTAACTCTCATTTGAAAAGAGCTTGAGGCAAGCTAATGATGTTATCTAATAAAGCAGATTGTTTAAAATTTTTCATAATATACATTGAATAAAATTGGTTATTTTTTATTTATTTATTTTTTTCGATTTTTTGTTTGTTTTTAATTTGAAGGCAAATACATCAAATTTCACAGTAAACATATTTAGTTACTACATAAATATCTTATTTTCTAAAAAAAAGTGCTATCCGAAATTATGACAAAATTTTTATTTATTTCACAAAATTATAATATGTTTTGTAGACAACAATATACAAGTAAAGGTTGAGTTACATGCCATGTGGTAATGTGTCCGTTGATTGAAGAGTTGAATTTTCTCTAATTTCTCTCTTTGCAAGCAACAGTTTTGTTTTAGATGTCTTTTTTTAGCTATATAGACAATTTTTTTCAAAAATTTTATTCTCCTAGAAACTGTTATTTCTATAGAAATAGTTGGAAAGTTTTTATTCCATAAAAATTTATTTCTATAGAATTTTGTCAAAATTTATTTTATAGAAATTTGTAAAAAATTCATTTCCTATAGAAAATTCTTGTAAAAAGTTTGCTTCATAGAAATTTGTTCAACAATTTTTTCTATGAAATTTAGTTCAAAACGTTTTTTAGAAATTTCGAAATTATTTTAGAAAATTTTGTCATAGATTTGTCAATCTTTATTTCTACTCAGAAAAATTTGCTCAAAATTCTATTTCTATCAAGAAAATTTGTCAAAATGTATGATTTCTATAGGAAAAACTGTTTGATCAATTTTAGTTTCTATAGAAACATTTTCGCCCAAAATTATGATTTCTATAGAACACATTTTGATTTCAAAATTTTATTTCTATAGAAAATTTTGTCAAATTCTGTATTTCTATAGAAGGTAAAATTTTGTTTTTGAATTTCTATCAAAATTTGTCATTTATTTCTATAGAATTTGTCCAAACATTTTATTTCTATAGAAATTTTGTCAAAATTATATTTCTATGAACTTTTTGTACAACCATTTTTTTCTACTAGCAAATTTGTCATAATTTATTTCTATAGAAAATTTTGAAATTTTATTTCTAATAAAAATTTTGGTAAATATCTATTTGTATTTCTATTAGCACCCAATTCTCGTCTTAAAAATTTCAGTTTCTTATAAAATTTTGTAAAAATTTCATTTCTATAGAAAAGTTTGTGAAAATTTTTTTTCTGTAGAAATTTCAATTATTCATCAGTGTCAAAATTCTATTTCTATAGAAAATTTTGTGCAATTTTATTTCTATTACGAAAAGTTTTGTCAAAAATTTTATTTTTATAGAAATCTTGTCAAATTATTTTTTATAGAAATTTTGCAAGAATTTACTTTTTATAGAATTTTCAAATTTTTGTAGAAATGTCATTTTATCTTTTATAGAAAAATGTTGCTCAAATTATTTCTATGGAAATTTTGCCAAATTTTTTTTCTATTTGAAAGATTTTGTGATTTTCAGAAATCTTGTCCATTATTTGCTTTGGCGAAAAATTGTCAACATTTAATTTCAGTATATTATCCCTATATATGTACAATAAATCGTTACTTTCAAGCTCAAAATGTCTAATGTTAATCACACAATTTAAATGTCCATGGCATATCATAAAATCCTTTTAAATTCTTGCAAAATTGTTTTTTGAATATACATTCGAAGCTCTGTTTAACAATATCCATTTTAGGCGAAATCCATTCACGACGTTCCATATTCTTACATTGAGTGGTTAATAACGAACAGTTGACAACAATTTACGTTCGTTTAGACACGGTTTAATCTTAGCAAGAATAAAACGAACATAATCATCAAATATTTGACGATGTGAGAATGCTTAAGTCCTTAAAATGTCCCAAATACGGCATTCGAGTCATTTAGATCCATTAAAATGTTCGGACACACATATTCAATTGCCGGGTACTAGGTAAGTTAGGTTCGAGAGTGCAGCTTCGCTGGGAAATGGATGTACACCAGAAGCCGTACATGTCTATCCCTGGTGTGAATGCAGTCCAGTTCTGGCCGAAACGTATGGAGAGTTGGTCACTGTCAATACGGTTGTTTGACGGGATATTACACTGCGCCCCTTGGACTATCCAATACAGTTACCTGGATAACTTATTAGACTGGACAGGTCCTCAGCCGTCTGGGACAAACCCTTAGGTACCGATTTATTTTGCTCATCAATTGCACCAGAAAGAACACTTTGACTAATGTTTGGCCATAGTATAATGTTTAGATACATAAATTTTAACATAAAGAGGGTATGGAAATAATACATATATGAAAATTAAAAATACGATAAACTGGCACTGGTCACTGTCTTGATAGTCAGTTAGTGGTAATATTTCGTGGATTCCAGTTGGATGGTGGTATAGTAATGAGTGCTACCGATTCTTTTGATCATATAACAAGGTTAGGTTAGTTTAGGTTAGGTGCGCCGCGTATATAGGTCATTTAGAGTCTATTCAGTCCATTTGTGATGCACATTTGCGACTTCTCTCTATCACTTAGGCTGGCCGAGTTCCATGTAAGCTCCAATTAAAAAGGGACCTCTTTTTAGTCCGACGCGTTCCCATGTGCCACTTAGAGAAGCTTGAAACCTCAGTAATGTCCCAGCATTATGACGCGGCTGGGATTAATCTCCGCTGAAACTTTTTGGGTCCGTCGAAGCCGCAATCCGAACCCACGACTTGTGTAGCAGGCGGGCATGTAACCATTCACCACGGTGGCTCCCTTAGCTCAATACAGGACTTCCGTTTATACCAGGAACCTCGTCGTATCAAGGACCTCCGTCTTATAATGAAGAGAACTAAATCGAAGGAGAGTCATCATCATTAGTAGATGACTTAAATACCACCTGAAAACTTTTTGGTGTCAGGTCGAACGGCAATGTAGCGTGAGAGTACATCTATGCCAAAAGGAGCAGCAGGGTAATGTCGTGTATGTAGCGTTTTAGGAAGCATGTTGTACTATGAACCCTACTATGGTTCTGGCCACTCTGAAACCGGGTACTGGAAAAATTAGGCATTGTCTAAGAAGTAGAACCATTATGATATGGGTGTATATTTTAGGGCCCCATAAGACAGCGGAATCTTGGATCTTTTTCAATCCTAACCTTAACCGTGTGATCATCATTCATCAGTTTTAAGGATTATTGTTGGTGGTGTGGTTGTGCGTGGT
>PGFW01058074.1:12914-25740 GCA_003123925.1 Haematobia irritans | reverse complement strand
CCGAGAAATTCGGTATTTTCCGGCCGAAATGCTTCGAAAAAGTTGCCCGAAAATTGGACTTTCCGAATGGACCACCTAAGACGCAGCGCGGTCAACATTTAAATGAAATTATCTTCAAAAAGTAAATGTCATGGACCAATCTAACGTTTCAAATAAAGAACCGATGAGATTTTGCAAATTTTATGCGTTTTTTTTAAAAAAAAAAGTTATCAAGCTCTTAACAAATCACCCTTTATTTACTCAGGGATCCGCCCTGAGCAATATTATCAAAGACATCATATGTCTATCTCGTCTCCTTCTGGGTGTTGCAAACATATGCACTAACTTAAAATACTCTGTTCCAAAAATTGGCGCAGGGTACAAAAATTAATCCAATTACCTATTTCGTATGAAAATACCAAAAGCATTCAAAGAATAATAGAATTCTAATCAATTGCAATAATTAAAACAAGTATATACGGCCGTAAGTTCGGCCAGGCCGAATATAATATGCCCTCCACCATGGATTGCATAGAAATTTGTACTAAAGACTGTCATCCACAATCGAATTACTTGGGTTGCGGTAACACTTGCCGATGGCAAGGCATCTTAAAACTTCTTAACATCGTCTTCTCAATTGTAAGTTAGTCCATACGGGGTTTATATTAAACAAAAATAAAAAAGGCCGATTAAATACGTATATAATTCAGTTTGACAAAATTTTCCTATAGAAATAAAATTTTGACAAAATTTTCTATAGAAATAAACATTTTGACAAAATTTTCTATAAAATAAAATTTTGACAAAATTTTCTATAGAAATAAAATTTTGACAAAATTTTCTATAGAAATAAAATTTTGACAAAAATTTTTCTATAGAAATTATAAATATTGACAAAAAATTTTTATAGAAATAAAATTTTGTCAAAAAATTTTAATATAAATAAAATTTTTTTAACAAAATTTGCTATAGAAAAAAATTTTTACAAAATTTGCTATAGAAAAAAAATTTTGACAACTTTTTCTATAGAAATAAAATTTTGTCACAAATTTCCATAATTCAGTTTGACAAAATTTTCTATATAAATAAAATTTTAACAAAATTTTCTATAGAAATAAAATTTTGACAAAATTTTCTATAGAAATAAAATATTGAAAAAAATTTTCTATAGAAATAAAATTTTGGACAAATTTTGTAAAGAAATAAAATTTTGACAAAATTTTCTATAGAAATAAAATTTTGACAAAATTTTCTATAGAAATAAAATTTTGACAAAAATTTTCCATAGAAATAAATTTTGACAACATTTTCTATAGAAATAAAATTTTGTCAAAATTTCTATAGAAATAAAATTTTGACAAAATTTTCTATAGAAATAAAATTTTTATTAAATTTTTTATAGAAATAAAATTTTGACAAAATTTTCTATAGAAATAAAATTTTGATAAAATTTTCTATAGAAATAAAATTTTGACAAAATTTTCTATAGAAATAAAATTTGGCAAAATTTTCTATAGAACTAAAATTTGGCAAACTTTTCTATAGAACTAAAATTTTGACAAAATTTTCTATAGAAATATAATTTTTATTAATTTTTTTTATAGAAATCAAATTTTGACTAAATTTTTTAAAGAAATAAAATTTGATAAAATTTTCTATAGAATAAAATTTTTTCACAATTTCTATAGAAATAAAATTTTACAAAATTTTCTATAGAAAATAAACAATTTTGACAAATTTTCTATAGAAATAAAATTTGACAAAATTTCTATAGAAATAAAATTTTGGTAGATTATTTTGGGAGGATGGTTATATATAACTATAGACCGATGTGGACCAATTTCTGCGTACTTGTTCAGAGGACCACAATATACTACACCATGTACCAAATTTCAGCCGGATCGAATGAAATTTGCTTCTCTTAGAGGCTCCGCAAGCCAAATACGGGGATCGGTGTATATGGGGGCTATATATAATTATAAACCGATGTTGATCAATTTGATTGATTGATTGGTAGATACCATATACTAACACCATGTACCAAATTTCAGCCGGATCGGATGAAATTTGCTTCTATTAGAGGCTCTGCAAGCCAAATACGGGGATCGGTTTATATGGGGGCCATATATAATTATGGACCGATGTTGACCGATTTTGCTCCTCCAAGAGGCTCCGCAAGCCAACTCTGAGCGTCGGTTAATATGGGGGCTATACGTAAAAGTGGTCCGATATGGTCCATTTGCAATACCATCCGACCTACATCAATAACAACTACTTGTGCCAAGTTTCAAGTCTATAGCTTGTTTCGTTCGGAAGTTAGCGTGATTTCAACAGACGGACGGACGGACGGACATGCTTAAATCGACTCAGAATTTCACCACGACCCAGAATATATAAACTTTATGGGATCTTAGAGCAATATTTCGATGTGTTACAAACGAAATGACAAAGTTAGTATACCCCCATCCTATGGTGGAGGGTATATAAATAATCAAAATTACAATATTTTCAATATTGGCTTAAAATTTAATCCGTCAAATTTAACTCTTAGCGTCATAATGAAAAATACCATTTTGAAATGTTCATTGTCGTTCATTGGCGCAAAAACCTTGAAAAGCTTTGGCATCATGTGTGGGCAAGGTTTTACTTTTGTCATCATCATTTTGTGATGCGTCATCACATATGGGCACCAAGCATATACAAGGATGACTTTACGCCATAATCCCTAATGAAAAACGTTTAACAAAACCAAGCGAAAACAAAAGAGAAAATGTTACCATGTGGTGTCCGGTATACTGATGATGATGATGGTGGTGCCAGTTGATGGTTACTCAAATTACTAGGTTAGTTTTCATGCAACATCAACATACCCATCATCATCATAATCATCATCATTGCAGAACACAGGAGCCATCAGTGTATGGACAAAGCAATTCTTGTTTGTTTAATGTATGGTTAATTGTTTGTGATCATTATCCAAAAGTAGCGACGACAAACACAATGAAAATGTTGGCATGATATAAAACTTATCTTTTTTAGATATTAGATGGTAATTAAAATTAATGACCCACTAATGGGAAAATATCTCTCACATGCTAAATGCTACGAGGATTTGTGAGAACGTATAAAATGTTTAAGGGTCATAAATTTAGAAAGCATATGAAAGTGGATTTCAGTTTTTCTGTTTTCATACTTGGTGCACACTTTTGGGCTGGGGGAAAAGTGTACATACAAGGCATTTGAGATGCGATGATGGTTGTTAATTCCAAATGTTTGCATTGTTTACAATCAGTATAATTTAACTTAAAGTTAGTGTATTTAATTTAAATGAATATAATTAACAACATTACATTATTTAATTTATTTAATTAATTTATTTTACATCAATCCCTTATCGTTAGCTTCATTTAATTAAAAATAAACTAAAGTAATTTATTAAGCTCTCCATTATAATAGTTTGAAACTTTAATTAACTTTAATTTAATTTTATTAATTTTAATTTATTGATTTATTTATTAATTGTAATAATTTAATTTAATTTATTAATTATAATTAATTTAATTTAATTTATCTAATTTTAAATTTTAATTTACATTAATTTAATTTAATTAATTTAATTTAATTTATTTATTTAATTTAATTTAATTTAAGTTATTAATTTAATTAATTTAATTTAATTTAATATATTTAATTTAATTTAATTTTAAGGTGATAAGTCTTGACAAATTTAGAATGTTGAAGAGTCGAAATGTTTTGAAATGTGGTAATTTGTAAATTCTAACAGCGAACAACTATCCTAACGTCTTTAAGAGCTAGTAAGTTGACGTTTTGTCACAATTATGTAAGTTGTGGACAAGTGTTCAATACGATTCCTCGGAAGGGTGTATAGAAGAATCTTGATGTGAGGATTTAATTGTGTTAATTAATATTTAATTTGATATTATTTAATTTAAATTTAATAATTAATTTAGATTTTAATTTAATTTAATTTAATTTAATTTAATTTAATTTAATTTAATTTAATTATAAATTTTATTTAATTTAATTAATTTTAACTTGTATGCAAATGCTTATTAGTCTTGAATTGCTGAAGGTGTATGATCAAATAATATCAAATATTAAAAACATCCAAAATGTGTATAAATCGATTGAGAGTGTGTAAGAGATTCTAATTATAGAAAATAACTAAACTATAAACTGTAAAAGTATTAAGAAGATTGTGAAAGCTTATGCAAGCAAATACTAAACCCATCAATATTAATTATCTTACATATACAAATATTCGTAAGATGTTAATTGTAATTTTAATTAATATGTCAAATGATAAATTAGTGAACTAATTTAATTGCTAGATTAATCTTAAATAATTATGATGGAGGCAAAGATGTCGAACTGTATTCAATAATTCCGGTGAATCGGATGGACATAGTTGTATAGTGCTAACGATTGGTGAGAATTGTTTAGAGAATTTATACCTAAATTAATGTTAGATAATAAGTTGTGGAACAGTCAGTTAAGAGATTGTAAGTCGGTATGAAGGTTGTGGTAAAATCCTCTTAACAACAACACATCTTCATACTCATCTTTAGCAGTTTCTGGTATGAGTGCTGACCCAAATAGAAAAGTAGGAAAGGCATACTCACATTTTATCTATTAGTGGGAAAGATACAACGGGTAGCAAAGTCTAATGCACGATCTTGCGAGATTGCATGACACGTAACTAAATATATAACAAAATATAATAACATACAATTCAACGATGTGTAACGAGAAGCAGTAAAACAACAAAACGAATGAAGAGAGAGAAGCACGCGCATATAACAAACCCAGCCAAATATATAGATAATCTGATGATGTGATGTTATTGCGGCAAATGACAAGAGAAGATTGCGCAAATTTTTTGTTGATTGTCAGTGAATCACGTAACTCATACAAAATCACGTGGGCGGGATCAGTAAACACGTTGTTTCGAGGGCAATTGTACCCGAAATTTTTTTAGGTATCCGCAGATAGAGGTTGTAGCGGTTAGTAGCGTCTAAGGATAAGATGTACGGATGTATTAATTAGAAAAGACAAAAAATTAGTAAGTTGTAACTTCCAACCTGAATGCGTCACTAATTTAGCTAACGAGGGGGCGGTGTCCCTAAAGAAAGACAAATCTAAACTCCGCTGGGGTGTTTGAATAAGTACCACGGAGCTGTGTATCGATCAATATTGCCCATCTAGCTAGAAAGCGGTGAGGGATAACCAAAACTAAATATATAAATAGAACACAAAAATTTATTTTATTTTACAATTTGATATCACTACAACCCTATTCTTTAATTTGTAATGGATTAAGGATAAAAACTAACTCAAGTCAAATGATATCGGTATAAATCGTAGAATCGTGCGGCAAAATTTTAGATAAAATCGACTAAAGATGTCGTCGTGAATACCAGCCATAAGAGAGAAATCTAAATATAAGACATCAAGACGCCGGCTTGTGACGGAAAGGTGTACGCGAACAGTAAGCATGTACGCTGAGGCGCCAGAAGTCAAATGGGGAGCGGAGGATCCAATGTGAGGAGGTAGGGGAAAAGCAAGACGGCACAAAGGGATCGAGGAAGCCAGCCAAAAAGGAGGAGAGAAGGAACATGGAAGCCGGAAAAATTTAATTTGAGACGTATGGAAATACCACATTTCAGATCTCTATAACCGTGGGTACGCACAATATAATTATTCATTCTAGATAAGAGCTTTATACCTATTCAATTACAACCATACTAAGCAGATATTAAACCAATCAAAACTGATCTTGTGACATCAAAAAGACCGAAAAAATAAAACATCAAAAAAAATAATTATTATGGATGGTCGATCCTAGCGCCGCCACTATATCAGGGCCAAATGGAAAGGCACACCCTACCATAATAAATAAAACGCAGTTGATATACAGTGGCGTAATACCTTATGAGGAAAGTGTTGCGCACCAGGAGACCCATTATGATATACATTCATTTATAAGAGACATGAAGTAAAGGGAACAATGAGGCAAGCTACCACATAACAATGTGCAAAAATATGTGTAATTAAATATTTAAAAGAGACATGACCTCACCGCGCTCATCCTGGAGTGAATAATATCAAGAAGTGAAGTATGCACTACATCAGAGAGCGTGACAATCTCCTTCAAATTATTCATTCTAATTGATAAGTATCTTTAGAGTACTTAAAATTTACTTCCAATAGCATTAAATTTATACTATAGACTCCCACTGTCTTATCTAGCAAAAGGCACTTCTGTGTACCAAATCACTAAATGGGAGATTAAACAGAAACTGACATAAGCAAGCATTTCAGTATGTCCAATACATACTAATTCAACTCAATGCTCGATCGAGATTGATGATAAGAGAATTTTGGAATATGATCATTGGACATAACATGAAGCGAGAGCGCCACAAAGAAACACAAAGGCATGCGTAAAAACAACATAAAAGCCAAATAGGCGATAAACTCTCTCTACTTCCACTGGAGCACGCAACAAGCGGTCATATTTTTGACGGGTTTCTGTTACTGAAAATCATACCAGCGCGGGAGTAGCACGTATTTTTAGCCTCGCCGGGCGATTAGAAAAACAGCGAACCAGGACACCATCCGCAAAAGGGTGGGTGTCTTTTTTATGCTCTCTTTTTTGATAGAAAATGAGTTGCAACCCACAAATCATATTTCTTCGTAAAGTTCTATTATAAGAATATGACATCATACTGAATAGATACATTAGGTGCTAAGTGAGAAGCTCTTGTTTCACTTATACATAAATCGTGTGCTCAATAAATAAATAAGCTCTGGTAAACATGAAGGTGTGGGAATCATCAATGGATATACAACATTATGAGATTGGTCCAAAGACGAGAGAATATAACCTAATGCTCACAGTTCTGAAGCACTGAATTAAGCAAATTATATCTTGATCGCTCAATAAAGTAAATAAAGGTATTCTTAGAAGAGGTAAGAATGACGAACTGAACCATGAGTCAACAAAGGGTGCATCTAGAGCGACAATGCAAGCACGCCCTGGCAAAAGGGCAAAAAACGGATTTATAACGAAGTTGTTGTGTGAGGCAAAGAGTGAACGGCGAACAAATTCATTCACTCTTAAATTTAATTTGAGTAGCTTTATTGTTTATATGAAATCTGATCTCCGAACATATTACTATAAATGTAAAATCCCATTTCGCTTGAAACTCATCATATATATCGTAACTCCAAGCTGGAAAAATTATCTTACATAAATAGGTGAGGTGCAAGTAATATAGAAACCCCTGCTGGGGACGTAAGCCTATGCGGGGGAAATTAACAATCTAAAATTTATCCTAAACTATTGTTTAAGAAAATTCATATATGTCAGTGATCACACATTGGTATATTCACAAAATAGACTATCGAAAAATGCGGTGAGTTACTTCATGTGTCTTCCTGACGTCAAATATATAGTAGTATAGTGCATATTCAGAATCTGATATAACGCCAACACAAATAAAAGGGATTTAGCTTTAAATGACATAACAATTAATCGTTTTTGATGAGAGTGTATCATTATTCAAGAAATCTGTAGATATCTCCCTTAATAAAATTTAATTTCTGATTATAAGAATTTACTATGAAGAATGAAAATTCCAACAGCGTTGAGAAATCATCTTCTAAGTTATAGTATCCCGATAGCGGGGTACATATTTAAACTAAAAAGTGAAAATGATGTATAGGTCATTCCTTAAGAGCGAAAGGTGAACTATTGTCTAATAAATAAATATATAGCGATAGTTTAGTAAAAAACTGTTCCTCAAAGTGCCAAATCAAAATACTTGAAACTAAAGTTGATCCGCCAGTTCGAGGTATGTCTATGCAGACAACTAGCCATTTAAGCCATTTGTTTTATCGATAAGAATCCAAAATATTACATTATAAGGGAATACACATGTGCAGGTTTATACATAGTAACTATAGCAAGTAAAAGGAAATTTCCCCCTCCTTCCAAGAGATATGACACTCTTGCGAGCAATGTGAAAACAAACACAAAACTTCATTTGATGGGATAGATGGCTCACATCCCACCGAGTGCCCGGAGGGGAACGCGGGAGACGAATCCATATAGGGATTCGAGCATTCATTAACTAAATGAGCGACAATAAACATTAATTAATAAATCCCTACGGAAAATGAGTGCATAAATATATGGGAGAGTACAACCAACTCTTCCAATCATGAATAGTCAGCTTCATAGTGTATAACTCGCGACACAACATTGTACTTCGTGCTCGCCGGAACTGATGGTATGTTAATATCTCGAGAAGTGTCATATAAATAAGAGGAGAAAAACAAGATAGACACCAAGCAACATACAAACATTAAGTAAGCCGTCTAAGTGGAAGAGGCTTAAAGATTAGAGAATTCAGGCATAGTAAATGTAAAATGTAATCAGATTAAACCGGAGAAGTTAAATATAAAATTTAAACATAAACTAAAAATAACAAAATTAACCGAACGTGTAAGGAAATTGATATCGGAAATACAGTATAAATGTAAAATTAAGACTAGTTAAATTCAAATATAAATGTAAGCAGGAGATCTAAGACAATTAAACTCCCGTGAACAATTTATAATAGTAAATAACACCTCTAAGTGTGAGCGTAGGGTTCAAGTTAAAAGCTTAATTAAATTAAATTAAATTAAATTAAATTTAATTAAATTAAATTAAAATAGAAAGAATGTGAGTAGAATATAACATTAAACATTAAAGTTATACCATAAAAAGAGTAAAGAATAACAAATTAAATAGACATATCCAATTAAATCTGGAAATATCCATCAATTAGATTCACTTCGTGAGAATGCGAAAATAATGAGTCGTTAACCAATTCAAAGTCTAAATCTCTTTACGAAGTATAGAACTACTAGGAGAGAGGATTAAATGTGTAGGAGAAAGTAAATTTGACACTTGAAAGATTTAAGAAACTTGTAAGACTTCGAGTCAAAGTTATGAGCTCGTTAAATACGTACAGTATAAAGCCTTAGTAACGCGTATAAAGCAAATTAATTAGAGTACTAAGATTACACAATAATTGCAATGATAAAATTAAAATTCTCAGAGAAATGTGAGAAATATAGACTTAAATTAAAATTAAGATTCAACAATTAGAAATTAATCAACTATAAGCGAGTCTCTGACCAAGAACTTAGATTAAGTCTAACTTAAATATAACGTTAAAACTCTAAACCTTAGAAAGTACGACATATGAAAAGTTTAAATGTATGAGAGGTATAAAAGTTAATCAAATTGAAATTAGAGCCCAGAATAGAATCTAAGTAAGCTTGAAATAGTATACCAAAAGTCTGAAAATATAAAAGAATTAAATTAATTATTTCTAACCTATAATATAATATATATATATATATATAATTACAAATTAAATTTAGAATCAAAGAGTATACAATTACCAAATGAAGAGAGATTAAATTACCACAATTAGGAAGCTTCAAATATATAAAAATTCGACTGATCGAGTTTGAGATGTAAAATGTACTCCAACATGACAGCTCCCATATAACTCAAACTGGATAATCCTCTCCACTAAAATATCGCTGTGTGGTTTAGGGATAAAGTCCTTTGGTAGAGAGGTCTCAGAAAATTAAAGCGTAATAGGAACAAAGCGGACGGGATCGTAAGCTAATAATTTAGACGGAATAAATTTAAAGGACGTGAGAGAGTGTGAAAATAGCAAAAATGAAGCAGGACTCGAGGAAATAAAAAGCAAGGGTGTAGTGAAAAAAGTTATATTGCATTGATAAGTGATGAAAATCCGTATTCAAATTGTGCAATGGGCAATTAGAACACGCATGTACGTAGAGCACTAAAACGTGTAGAGGGTGTGAAACGACGATGCCCAACGCGCACGCCGTGACCTCCCTCTCTTTCTAGCCAAACGTGGAGACGAGGCATCATCGATACCCCAACATATATGTAGAAACAGTATCAACACAACCCACGATCCGAGTCACTGCGATCGGGGGATGCAGAAGGGATGTCGCACTGTTATCTGATTTAAGACCCATCACCGCGATTTGTCCACTACAGAAAACACACAAGCATATCTACACTGGGTCATAGCGTGTGACTCGTCCAGAAACGAAGCGATGCCTACGACCATTAGTATGTTATAAAGTCTGTAGATTTGATCATACATCTTTTATCAAAATTATATCATTACGAGAGTTCAAGGTTGTTCTATCTCTTTAGAGAGTTTTGTATAATAGATTATAACCAATAAAATACTTCTGTCTTCGTTTTGTGCTCACCACGACACTCCGATGTATTGAGATGTTGTAGCGATTGAAAATATAATCTTATATTTCAATTTAAAGCAGCGATTGGGACACATATAATTAAGCAACCCATGTGATGAGTTAGGATATTAGTAGGTAATATGCGTAGTATTAAATAAATTGCTAGATGATTAAATCAATCCACTTATCTTATAGTACTTCAGTATTAATCATAAAAAGAAAACACTCAAAGTGAAGAATAGTTTTAATCTGCTCCATTGTATATATTTTTTGAAACTTAAGAAATCCTGTACAGGACATGTAAGTTTCAATGCTGTACGGTTAAATTTACGATGGTGCCCATATATAGACCTCTCTGCCCCTATCTCCCTCTATACTCATATTAAGGTTTCCGTTAAATTCTATTTAAAGTGTGAAACGCTTAAGGCCTTACGTAACTAGTTGGTATCGTGAGACCTTCACGGGGGAAATTTAATTTAATTTAATTTAATTTAATTTAATTTATATGTGAGTGCCTGTATAATAATGTGAGCGTGTTGAACTGTTCAGTATAATAAAAATTATAAAATTATGAAATGGGTCTGACCCTTTCCATTTGAATGATGTTGCCAAATTTAATTTAATATTGAATATCTAAAATTTAATCAAGTTAATTAGATTGCTAAACTTAATTAAATGCTTAATTAAATCTACGAGAGTTAATTTAGAGACTATAAGACTATAATTACGATTGCACATTCTCAACTTTCAAAAATATTTCCTGAATTTAAAAGTTGTAATTTACTTTGAATTAATATAAAGTAATCTCAATTAATTAATTAGATTTAATGTTAAAGGCAGTCTTAACCATCCATAAGTAATGTCAATATTAAACTCCTCTCCATAAATGTGAAATTTTAGTGTACAGTGTTAAACCAGTGTGGTATTTATTAATTAAAATATTAATTTAATTTAATTTAATTTAATTTAATTTAATTTAATTAATTTAATTTAATTTAATTTAATTTAATTTAATTTAATTTAATTTAATTTAATTTAATTTAATTTAATTTAATTTTAATTTAATTTAATTTAATTTAATTTAATTTAATTTAATTTAATTTAATTTAATTTAATTTAATTTAATTTAATTTAATTTAATTTAATTTAATTTAATTTAATTTAATTTAATTTAATTTAATTTAATTTAATTTAATTTAATTAATTTAATTTAATTTAATTTAATTTAATTAATTTAATTTAATTTAATTTAATTTAATTTAATTTAAATCTTTTTTTTATTTTTTTTATTAACATTGAGCTATAAAAGAATAACATTTGCATTACACTAAGTGTAATGAAGAGTTACATTATATTTAGGATTTACTTCATTAATGTTTTATTTATACGACTAAGCAGAAGGATATTTGGCCTTGGTGAATTTTGTTATCCTAATTACTTGATTTAAATTACATTTTAGAAAAAAAATTTAATGTATTTCCTAATCTCACGAATTCTATTTATCTATTGATAATGTCACCATCCTCTAAATATACAATATATTGAAAATAATTTATTTTTAGTTTACAATTGATAGCATACAACCCTAGGCTTTTATTTTATAATTTATACAGCATACTTATAGGCGATCTCAAATTTTAAATCATAAATTATACCATTAGTATTAAATCACTTTTTTGTGTGGGTAATCCTTTCATCTGCCCTTTTATATCTTCGTAGGAACTGTAAGACCTTTTTGAACCCTCGAAATTGATTACAAAACTTTTAACAATTAACAAAATCAATTATTTATTCCATCCTCTTATCTATACCTACTATAAATAAAAGGTTTAAGATCCTGGATTTTCCCCATTTATAGACAGTCATTTATAAAAAGAACTCCCATAAATTTCAAAGAGTGAAATGACTTTTAAAAAACTACCTCCCTCCCTCCGCCTCTTTATTTATCTACTAAATCAATTGTCAATAGAGGCGTAGAATTTTGTTTGACATTTACGGTCCAATACATTAAATTATTAAGCATTTTACGAAAACTTCTGTCAACACAAAAGTTATACATGTCAATCATTTCTATTCAACGCATCGCCACAATGATGGTTGAATATTTAAACAAACCAGCAAACCACAGCGCACTAGGGCCAGCACAACCACTCAATTTATTTTCGGGGGAAGTCAAAATTTGAAAAGAATCTAGGCAGTGTTGTTGTGGTGCCATGAACACTTTGATTTTTTTTGGCCGATTTTTTGTTGTTGTTAGGAAATAGAACAAGTTTGTATATCCTTGTTGAGAGAGAGAGGGAGAGAGGACTTGGTAAAATTTATGCTAACAATAAGTCAATATTAACTTTGTTGTGGCAGGCTTAATTCTATGGTCTTCAGAAACAGTCAACTGGGTTGGCTACCACCGTTTGCGCCCATTTGTAGTGTGTCCCAGCTCAAATCCTCATAAGTAGATGCTGATTCATTATTCATGACGAATTCATTAAAAGTGCTAAAATGAAGAGAGACCAAAGGAAGAGAA
>PGFW01058069.1:24439-35002 GCA_003123925.1 Haematobia irritans | reverse complement strand
ATTTGTTACTAACAGGTTGGCTGAATAAGTCCCCGGTCTAAGAAAAGAAAAAACACATTTTTTTTTTGTGTCAAAATTCGTTTTTTTATTATTTCAACTATAAGGGCTGTTTCTTTTTGCACTGGATACAACAATTTGTATGGGCTACCAGAACATCATTGCACTGGTGTTGCTATCCAGAACATCTCATCAGTGCAAAGTCGCGCGCGATCTTGCCAGACTGTGTTTTGATAAAGTGACGCTTCATCAATTCAAGCAAATAGCACATTATTGTGACAATTTATCGAAAAAAACATGGAAATTCAAAGTGGCACTAGGTCATAAATAATCGGCAAGCAAGTAAATATTTATTACTAATGGAGCAATTCATAACATAAAAATATTAAGATTTCTCTTCTTTTCTGTGATTGTTTTTTAAAACAGGACTGATGAGCAGTTTGCATATTTTGGAGATGTCGCTGGATAAACGACGTACTCTGTTTCGAGATGTCCCTGGATTAAACGAGGGGCCGTTTTGGGCCGCGTTGCGACCTTCCAAACGCATCCAATAACGTCCATATAATAGTCGCTGTTGATGGTTGTTCCCTTCTTAAGAAAATCGATAAAAAAATTATTCCATGCGCATCCCAAAAAAGCAAGCGATTACTGTTGGCCAGCGGAGCTTTTGAGCCTTTCTGACGCTTCGGAGACGGTTCACCCGGTCCGCTGTCCACTTAGCCGACCTGTCGATTGAACTCAGGAGTGTAAGTGATTGGACCATCGTTTCATCCATTGTCAATATGCGACGGAAAAACTCGGGGTGTATTACCGAGTTAACAGCTCAGAATCATCAACACATTGTTTTGGTCAATGTGACTCAGCAGCGCACCCATTTTGCACAGAGCTTCCGCATATCCAAATATTGAATGAATGGTAATGACCAACAACGTCCTTTAGATATTTTAAGGCCTCTGCTATCTCCGATCACTTCATTTTACGGTCATTCAAAATCATTTGTGGATTTTTTTTGATGTTTTCGTCAGTAACACCTCTTTCGGGCGTTCACCGTCCCTCCGTTCTCATTTCACACAACGATCACGCTTGAATTTTGCATACCAGATTAATTATTGTTGATTTCGCTTGGGGCAGAAGTCCGGAAATCATTATCAAGCAAGTTTTCTGGCTTCCACTGTATTTTTTCCCTTCAGAAAACAGTAATTTTCTCAAAACACCAAAATTCCTTTTTTTCATTATTTTTCACAAATAATCAAAAGTTGGTTCACATAAAGACGATCTATCTCACAAAGCTAATTGACTTACAGACGTAAAATTGTTGAACAGGCCGAGATCATTGAAGGTTGGTGCTAATCTAAAAATAATATGCATATAATACTACGACGCATCTAGTCGTGTCCAGACCGGGGACTTATGACCAACCTGTTTATTTGATACTTAACAGGCCACTGTATACAATGCTTCGTTCGACTATGATTTTCAAACAAACAGCTGTCTTTTCACAGTTTTTGGACATGTCCTAGATTAAATGAGTAGTCTGTCTTTTTTAGTTCGCCACGGGCTTGGGTATCTACCCGCCAGCATTTCAAAGTTCCGTTTCATCCTCATCGCTAAACACAGACTCGAAGTTGATACGCGAACAATCGCCACCTGTGATAGTATTTTTTGCCATCACTATTCGCAATCGAAAGTACTGTTGGCCATCACTATTTGTTACAAGAGCCTATTTTAATTTTGGTGAAACACCAAAGCACAACTAGCTTCTTATAATTTATTTAAATACAAAACGAATAATGAAGTGCTGAAAAACATAGTTATTTCGCTTAAAAATTGTGAAAGGTATATTGGTGCAACAATTTTTGACCTTTCCAAATGGATAAAGTATAGTTATTTAAATATTTTCCAAGACACGTAGCTGCCCTCCATTGGGAATAAAAGCACTGCTGATAGATGCTAGCAACATGTAACTTGCAAAACTTGTAAACTCAACGTCAATATTTTATTAATGCAGTAAAATATGGTTAAATGTGATGTGAATAGTTGTAGAAATAGTTATATTTAAAAGAATTTAAAATGTTTAATAAATTAAAAAAATCATCTAAACAATCGTGTTTTACTTGAGCCACAATGATGTCTTTTACAAACTATTCTTAATAGATGCACTTTCTCTCGATTTGTTTGAAGGGGCTCTTTATTGGCGTCGTTCTAAATTTATTAAAAAAGGCACGTATAATTGCATCTCATGCGATTACTTTTTGTGTAGTAACTTTGCGTGTACAACTTCTCCAAATAGTGACGGGCGCTTTTCCGAGGAAGTTATTGATATCGTATATGAACTGTTTTCGACGTACGCCCCTTAAATTCAAAAGAAATGTTGGCAGGGCAGTATTAAAAGTGACATTTGGAAGCTATGGATAGTGACTCTGGAGCAGAGAATGAAGCGCCGAAGTCGCGCCGCCGATTCAGTCCGGCCGCCGACCATTTTTGCCAGTCGACGGCCGCCGCCGAATAATGTCGAACTTCATCTCGACTGTCAAATTTAGGCCGGCCATTATCAAAATGTCGGATTTAAATCAGAAAAAAAATAGTGATAATAATTGTCGTCAGTGATGCCATGTGTTAGGAAAAAAAGCTCTTTTTTTTGTAGGATTTTTCCTAAAAATTACATCTGTAGCGAAAAAGGACAGATTTTTAATTTTTTCCTAAAATGTAGGGAATTTTTTCCAATTTCCAGAAGTTTACTACATTTTGCAACTAAGAAGAGATTATTTTCCTTAAAATTCCAGATATTTGAATATCCAAAATATATGGTAGCAAAGCTTCAACGAAATGGAATAAGCGCAATTCACCAGTTAACGAAGTTATTGTAATGATCTTATTTGAAAAGTTCAGCGTAATACGTTAAGATGGTTTTGCATTGTGTATTTAATTACAAATTGCGTAAATAGATTTCATTTGGGCGGAATGAACATGCTTCCATTAAGGTTCATATAACAGGTGAGGCTTCCTCAACTTGGTGCCTCTCGAATATTTTGCTAATATCAAAGATTCATCATTGGCAAGTTGCATATCGCGGATTCGTGTTCATAATGTAGTTTAAAAATATTATAGCAATACTTATTCGAGTCTATTGGACAAGAAAGATTAAGGAATTAAGTATATTACTTGAAAAGAACTTGTCCAATAAGCTCGAATAGTATTTTAATAATATGTAGTTTAAATTGACTGGACATTATAAACCGGCCTGCATTTGTATGAGGCTAACATAAAAATAGTAAAGTAGGATTTTATTCCGGAATATCGTTCAAAAAAACTGTTTATCAACTAGTTTAACAGTTCACAAACAGTTTTTAATGTTTTAGAAAAATGTCGTCTAAGTGAAGAAATAAAAATATTCCAGACAAATTTAGAAAATAGCCTTTTTTGAACCAAATTGGCTCTATTGTTGAATTAAAGCGTTGGCTAGAGGCGTGGTCGAATAATTTAGCGATTTTAAATACCGAATGCGGTTGCTGTGGAAAGTTGTAGAAATCTTGACAGGAGAAACACCGCGGGCCATTAAGTCCCACAAGAAAAATGTTGTAAGCGTTAAAAATTAGCTAATGATGTTGCAATGTTCGCAAAATCCGGAATAAAAATGGCAATATTCATATTATTGAACATTTGGTTACTTTATTGAAGGATATAACCGGACTATTAATTTTAAAGAAATTGAATTCAATATAAAATATTGTTATTTCTGCCAAATTTGTTTGAATTTATGTAATAGCCGGTATGTACCTCTACGAAAAATTTCATTCCCATAAAGAAATGCAAATACTTAATGCTGTTGTTATTTATGACACTTTAATAGTTTTAATTTCATTTTATTCGACAAAGTAATCAAAATATAGAATGGAGTAAATGTTACGTTATGAAAATGCAATCCGACTCGTTCTGCATAGAACCTTGATAAAAAAGAGAGGTGTTTGTTTTATCATGGATAGAATACCAGTGCAACGATGTTCTGGATAGCTCATACAAAGAAATTAAAACGTTCCGACACGAGGTTTGATACTTTTTAGACTGATGTTTGTAAGACTGAGGTTTCTCAGCTGTATCAACTGAAACTCACGAAATGAATGAACCGTAGTGTAAAAACGTCAACGTGGGATAGAGTGAGAAGTTTGTAATGATGTCAACAAAGGGAAAATCAATGAAAATATTCCAACTAAGCTCAAAATTCTAATTAAAATTGGTTGGGATTTATTTAAAACGGATTTCTATAGATATCCTTTTACAACTGTGGATTTTCCAATTGGAAAATTTCAATAGACTTCAATTTCACTTTTGCTCTCTGCCACAGCTGTGTTTTGTTTACCAAAGAAAAACATCCCAATAGGCACAAAATGAACATTTCTCAAATACAACACTGTCAGAACAATGATGAGAAAAACAATAATGAGCTATTCATTTTTTCGATAGAAATCTTAAATATTGAGTACAATTTCAGGTTAACTACATTAAAATTAAAGTTTGGCCGCTAAATAAAACACATAGAATAATTTTAATATCTTCTTTTGCCAAATTTTTTTTTATAAATTGATGGAGAATGACCCAAATCAACAATTTAAAAAATGAATTTCTTTTAACACGTTATTATAGAAAAAGGCTATTTTGGTGCGAAATGCGAATTTAATATAAGCGTTAAGAGAAATTTTGAAATTTCCTTAAAATAATTCATAACTTTTTTCTTTCTTAAAATTTAATAAGCTGCATATAAAGTTAATATAAAACAATATATATATATTCTGAGTGGTTTTTGAGTACCACAGACGATTACTTTGATACAAATTAAATAAGATAAAGTATAGTAATATGATTCATCATGCATGCATACATCGAAATTTTAATGAGACTTATATAAATTCAATAGGTACCAAAATACTTCCCGTACGAAGTACTTCGCTATAGCATTTCATGAATATGGTGTAAAATAAAACTCACAGTGCCATTCTTCAATGGGCATAACAATATCTCCACGATACAGGCCACTTCAATGGTTGACTTTTGCCTTGCACGCCAAAGGTCAATTCCAGTTTCGACCGAATACCATATATTAAATTTTTAAGTGGTTTCACGTCAAGGCCGGTATTAAGTTCGCATTATCACACGGTTGCACAGTTTGTAGAATTCTACAAAAAATGGTAGTTTTATACTGTTTGGAGAATTCTTGATGTTTGTGGTAGATTTTGCAAATAATCCCTCTCATCTAAGAGGTACTTCTATAGAGTTATTTATATAGAAAATTTTGTCAAAATTTTATTTCTAAGAAATTTTGTCAAAATTTTATTTCTATGGAAATGTTGCCAAAACCTAATCTTATTTCTATTCGAAAATTTTGTCAAATTTTTTTTTATCTATAAGAAAATTTTGTCAAAATTTTATTTCTATATAATATTGTGTCTAAGTTTTATTTCTATAGAAAATTTTTCAATTTTATTTCTATAGAAAATCTTGTCAAAATTTTATTTCTATAGAAAATGTTGTCAACATTTTAATTTCTATAGAAATTTTTTGTCAATTTATTTCTATAAGAATTTTGTCAACTTATATTTCTAGAAATTTGTCAACATTTTATTTATAGAAAATTTTGTCAATTTTTATTTCTATAGAAATTTGTCAAAAATGTTATTTCTATAGAAAATTTTGTCAAAATTTTATTTCTATAGAAGTTTGTCAAACCTTATTTCATATAGAAAAGTTTGTCAAAAAATTATTATTTCTGTAATTTTGTTTCAAAATTTATTTAATTGGAAATTTTGTAATCTTATTTCAAATGAAAATTTTTAATTTTTATTTTTGGTAAAAATTGGAGGCCCATCCTATCTAATAATATCAAAATTGTGTCTAATTGGATCTGTTTATTTGGGTCAGACATAATTAGATATGCACAGATAGCTATTGTGGATCTGGTTAGATATAATGCAGATCTCATCATATATAGTATAATTTATTCGGTATCTTATTAAGGCTTGGTTATATTAGGCATATACTAAATAGATATGGTAGAATATAACATATAAATCTGACCTATATTGGTATATATATATATGATTTGAAATACACGTCTAAAACCTCAATGCATTGTGTTCGTGGTCTACACATTCTAAAAATTTAGCCAGACTAGCTGGTTAAGAAATTTAATATAATTGGTTTTATGTTCCTTTGATATAAGTGTATATCGTATCCTTTATTGCGGAGATTATGTAAGGTAAGTAAGATTGTATTTGTTATTTCTTAGTAGTCATTTTCTATTGTTTTTCTATTTTCTAGATTTTGGAAAAAAGGAAACCTCAGTGGTGTACTGGTTATAGCCGGTTGCATTCAAGGTCAGGGTTAATCCCAGTTCCGACCAACACCAAAAATTATTTCGGCGGTGGATTATCTCCTCGGTTGTTGGTGACATTTCTCTGTTTTTGTAAGTTGTTTCAGGCAACGTGAAATGCCGATAGGACTCGATTATAGGCAAGGAGGTCGCATGTTATTAGAGCTAAATTATTGAATCGAGCAGCAGTCAGTGATATTGAGATGTTGATCATGTGATGTCATGATGGTCTGAATAGTATGTATGAGCCTAAAATAACAGCCTATGATATCCTAACCTAATCCCGAAATACAACTTTAAATGTGAGTATTAAAAAGCAAATAAAATTATATGGCAATTTTTATTGCAACTTAAAGAGAATGATCCAAACAATACTATATTGTTAGTTCAATATATTCCCATATGTTGTTTTTCCTATAATTTGTTTAATATATTGTTTTTTTACTTTTATTATTGCAGATTGCCTAACGCTGTAATACTTTTAGTCGTGTGTCTAAGTCCAAAGCAGATGAAACAAACGAAAAAACCCTTGGACAACACTCTAACTCATGTCAATATCTTAAGTAGCTTTGGATGGATCAATTTAAATTAACATATTTTGTACTACATTTTTGGTCGTATTATTAAATAAAACAATTGATCTCATTTTATATACAAAATTATGGGCTTTTATGTGTGAAAAGATCTCGAAAGATACTTTGTATAAATAATATAATTATAATTAGATCTGATTAGATGTGTCTCATTTTTGAGATCTGATCAGATATCATTTTAGTATTTAGATCTGACGTATAACTCATTCGGATCTGCTCAAGATCTGACATATCTTGGCTCAGATCTAACATATCAAATCAGATCCCCCAATTTTCATTTCATTTCATTTATTAGACATGTAATACAAAAGCCTTCGCGGCCAATAAATATATTACATAGTATTCTTAAACCTGAGTATACAACGGACTAATAATTGATTCTAATATTAACAATAATAATTAACAGTAGCAGAATAGCAGAACCCCCAGCCATAACAAACAAAGAAAAAAAAAAATAGCAGTAAATATTAGAGATATAAGGTACCTATAGTAAGCAAATATTCGTAAAATTGAAATAAAAGTTATCAAATGTCATTCAAATAATAATTCAACAGTTTAATGCGAAACACGTTATTAGAGTGAGAAAATACTCGTAGATCGTAAGGCAAACAGTTCCAACTACGTGCAATTCTAACGACATAGGCCCTTGCATAGAGTGATCTAGCAACCCTATTAATCAAAATTTGAGGGTTCCTCGTGGATCTCGAAAATTTAAATTTCCCACATAGAGAACGAGGACCTCCCGTCCTGACTATTTTATAGAAAAAAGATAAATTTCTAAATCTCACAAAATCAGCAAAGGAACAACCGAGAAAACGCTTAACATGACTTGTGATATGCTCCCTTCTACCCACATTATAGACAACGAAAGAACTGTTAACAATTACCCTTTTCATAACATTCGAACGCAAACGCCAATCTCCAAGCCATATATTATGTGACTCATAGGAGAGATTTCGCCACCCTAAAATCTGACACTAACAGAAATATTCATACACCACAACATACTCCACACGCACGCGCCAAATCAGCCACAGCCAACGATACCAAGATTGGATCAGTTCACCTATCAAGCAACAGACATCTATGATGATTATGGAGTATTTCCTAAAGAAATTGTAAAGTCATGAAAGAAACAGCTCATTTAAACCAAAAGAGGGCTTTAGTTTTAGATCGATTCACACAAAGCGAGTTAAGTTCAGACCATTCAAGAAACGAGTCAAAGTGTCGCTAATATCATACTGATCTAAATAGATTATTAAAGTGAACATCATCGGCAATAGAAAAGCTTGACACTGAGTGGTACATACCAGGAATCATTAATGGCTAAACGGACTGAGGGCCAGTGAGGGGAAGTACTCGGTGAGAACCCCTTAGGGCAACAAATTGCACCGACCGGAGAGGAGTAGAAAAAACAAGTCTACAAGCTTGGAATGAAAAAACCAAATTCATGTCTCAGTTTGGGAAAGCATATGTGATAAGAGAATTTATGCCTTAGAAAGGTCAAAGGAGAACACATTGGGTATATTACTATTATACATTACGATTTTTGGAGAAGCAAAGACGTCGTAGAACGTTGGCACGGAAGGCAATGTTGCAACTTATTTCGACTATTCCCTGTTTTTTTTGTTTTGAACTTATATGGTGCCATAAAGATCTTCAGGTCCTGAAATATGAACTACCTTAGAAATTGGGACCCAACACGTACCAGTCTTCACTAGGAAGACAGACCTAGTAAAAATATTAATAAATCCAAAAAGTAAGAAGAAAGTATGGAAATATTAATTTATAAAATATATCGGAATTCCATCCACACTAATGATTTTGACCTACATTTACGCAACGCGTCATATCTTCATAAACGCGGAGAGTCATTAAGAGATCGGAGGATCCAACTCCTGATCGTCTTGAAAATCAATGTTATTACCCGCGATAATATTCATTAATTCATGCGTCATACGCAATATCCCTATGACATCGAACCAACACGCCAGACGTGTTTTTTGCGAATTCATCGCGCCAAGACCGCTATAAAAATGTCCGTCTCTCCTTGCGAATAAATACCCTTAGCTCTATTCCGAAGTTTGCAGTAAGTCCTCCAATTTTTTACACGGATTACAAAATTTTGCCAATTAATTTTATCTATACAAAATTGTATTTCTACAGAAAAAGGATCAAATTTAGTTTCTATAGAAAATTTTGACAAAACTTTATTTCTATACAAAATTTTATTTCTATAGAATATTTTGTGGAAATTTTATTTCTATAGAAAATTTTGTCAAAATTTTATTTCTATAGAAAATTTTGTCAAATTTTATTTCTATAGAAATTTTGTCAAAATTTTATTTCTATAGAAAAATTTTTCAAAATTTTATTTCTATAGAAAATTTTGTCAAAATTTTATTTCTATAGAAAATTTTGTCAAAATTTTATTTCTGTAGAAAATTTTGTCAACATTTTTTTCTTATAGAAAATTTTGTAAAAATTTTATTTCTATAGAAAATTTTGTCAAAATTGTTTTTGTATAGAAAATATTGTCAAAACTTTATTTCTATAGAAAATTTTGTCAACATTTTTATTTCTATAGAATTTTTTGTCAAAACTTTATTTCTATAGAAAATTTTGTCAAAATTTTTTTTGTATAGAAAATTTTGTCAAAATTTTATTTCTATAGAAAATTTTAATAAACACTTTATTTCTATAGAATTTTTTCCCAAAATTTTATTTCTATAGAAAATTTTGTCAAAATTTTATTTCTATAGAAAATTTGTCACAATTTTATTTCTATAGAAAATTTTGTAAAAATTTTATTTCTATAGAAAATTTTGTCAAAATTTTATTTCTATAGAAAATTTTGTCAAAACTTTATTTCTAATGGAAATTTTTGTCAACATTTTATTTCTTCAGAAAATTTTGTCAAAATGTTATTTCTATAGAAAATTTTGTCAAAATTTTATTTCTATCGAAAATTTTGTCAAGATTTTGTTTCTATAGCAAAATTTTCTATATATTTTCTAAAGAAATAAAATTTTGACAAAATTTTCTATAGAAATAAAATTTTGAAAATTAAGATATTTTTGTTTGGTAAAAATTTCTCAAACTTTTGGTAGATTATTTTGGGCTCGAGTGACAACCGTGATTATCAAGCAAAAAAGTAATTTTTACACCGTTACATTTATTTTATAATTCATTTTGTGAATATTTATTTGTTACTGGTTAGGGTTTGATATGCAATAAAATGTGCCTACCAGAAATATTGGTTTTAGACCCCATAAAATATATGCCGATCGACTCAGAATCATCTCCTGAGTCGATTTAGCCCTTGGTGTCCGTCTGTTCATGTAGTTGTTGTTCGTAGGATTTGGATAGCAATTATTAACCGATTTTTAATGTATTACAAGGTACAAGGTGGCAAAAAGACAACCGCTATTTGGAAAAAAAATCGGATCAAATTTAGATATAGCCCCATATATATGTATCGTCTGATTTCAACAAATGGGGTCATATTACCCTTATTTACTTAATTTTCTTTAATAATACACCATTCACATTAGGCTCGAAATCTACTAAAAGTGCATTTGAAATCGCCTTTTTATAAAGGCAATTGCG
>PGFW01058054.1:16607-30087 GCA_003123925.1 Haematobia irritans | reverse complement strand
GGTGTTTGTTAAATGCAAAATTGAAGAAATACGTCAGTTATATTGACCAAAATTTGAACCGGTACCTCTATGACCCTATTTAAGTACAACCTCTTTCATCATACTTGTATTGTAGTTTACAACATGTTCAGCACTCTGTGGGGCGCGTAATTGCATCGCGTAGCATTCTCTCCTTCCATCGCTTTAGACCTTGGTTTACGTTTGATACGCCTCTCCTCAGCTTAACCATAAATACGCACAAACATTTGAGTTTTCGCTTTCCTGAGTTTTGACACTAACCATTTACATTCAATTTAATAATTTAATATAATATTTAATATTTAAAATTTATTAAAACTAAAACGGTTGAAAAAGTAAAACACCCTGATTCGAATACTCGGGAATTATTCTCCCATTACGTAGGCGGAGAACTTCTTGAGAATGAGAAGATAGGAGCGATTTATTCCGGGGCAGGAAATAATACGATTTCCCAGGAACACAATTCCCATAAGGGAATATTCAGAATTGGGCTATAAATAAGATTCTAAATAAAATTTGATAAAAATCTTCTATAGAAATAACACTTTGAGAAAATTCAGAGATTAAAATTTTGGACAAAATTTTCCATTACAAAATTAAATTTCTTAAAAATAAATTCTTTGACAAAATTCTCGTAAAGACAATAACCTGAGAAAGTTTCGACAGAGAAATACAATTTTTGCACAAACTTTCTTAGCATCTAAAATTTTTGAAAAAAAATTCTCGAAAGAGTCATAAAATTGTTTGACAAAATTTTCATGACAAAGTAGGGATTAAAAATTTGAAAATTATCTATAAGCTAATAAATTTTGGACAAAATTTTCTAAAGAGCATAAAATTATGGACAAATTTCCTTAGAGATACATTTTTGATCAAACATTTTTCGACTAGAGAATAAATTTTGAAAAAATTTTCCTATTTATTTCTATTTTAGACAAAAATTTCCGGTAGAAATAAAATTTTGACACATTTTTCTATTAGAAATAGCATTCTTTGATCAAAATTTTTATAGAGATAACTTTCTGACAAATTTTTCTTATAAAGATAATTTATTGATAAACTGGTCTAAATTTTTTCTATTTTGACAAAATTTCTCGGGTAGACAATAAATTTTTGACCAAAATTTCTGTACCAAATAAATTTGACAAAATTTTCATACAAATATAAATTTGACGAAAAATTTCCTTAAAAATAATATTTTTTTGACAAAATTCTCTACAAGAAAAACAACTTTGAGAAGAGTACTTCAAGGAGTTACATTTTGACAAACTTTTTCTTATAGATCTAAAATTGTTTGAAAAAATTTTCGACGAGATATAAATTTTTTTGACAAAATTTTCTATGGGATAAAAATTTGACAAAATTATCTATAAAGCTAAAATCTTTGACAAAAATTTTTCTTAAAGAGATAAAATTATGACAAAAATTTTCTGTAGAGGAGACCATTTTGACAACATTTTCGATAGGAGATAAAATTTTGAAAAAAATTTTCTTGATTTATTTTCTATTTAGGACAAAAATTTCCTAGAAATAAAATTTTTGACTCATTTTTCTATAGGAAATAGCATTTTGACAAAATTTTCTATAGAGATGAAAATTTTGACAATATTCTTCTCTATAGTAAATAAGCATTTTGACAAATTTCTATAGAGATAAATTTTTGGACAACATTTCCGCTAGAAATAAATTTTAACATAGTAATTCTAATTAGAAATAAAATTTTGACACAAAATTTCAAATATATAAAGATAAAATCTTTGACAAACAATTTTCTACTAGAAATAAAATTTTTGACCAAAATTTTCTATAGAGATAAAATTTTGACAAATTTTCCATAGAGAATAAAATATTGACAAAATTTTCTATAGAGGATTAAATTTTGACAAGATTTTCTAATAGAGAAAATTTGACAAAATTTCTATTAGAGATTAAAATTTTGACAAAAATTTTCTATAGAAATAAAATTTTGGGACAAAATTTTCTATCAAAAATAAATTTTTGACAAATTCCATTAGAGAAAAATTTAAAAAAAATTTTCTGCCAAAATAAAATTTTGACAAAATTTCCTGTAGAAATAAATTTTGCGCAAAATTTTTCATACAAATAAAATTTTAGACAAAAATTTCGATAAAAATAAATTTTGTGACAAAATTTCTACTAAAAAAATAACACATTGAAGAAAATTTCAGAGAAATTACAATTTTGAAAACTTTTCTATTAGATATAAATTTGAAAAAATCGAATAAGAGATAAAATGATGAACAAAAATTTTCTATGGAGATAAAATTTGACCAAAATTTATCTATAAAGCCAAAATTTTGACAAAATTTTCTTTAAATGCAAAATTTACAAATCTCTAGATTATACGCTATTTTAATTGACAACATTTTCTACTAGAGATAAATTTATTGAAAAATCCTATTTTTTCACTTGACAAAAATTTTCCCCGATTGAGAAATAAAATTTCGACAAAATTTGTCTCATAGAAATAATATTTTGACAAAACTATAGAGATTAAATTTTCACAAAATTTCAATAGGCGATAAAATTTTACAAAATATTCTATAGAGATACCAATTTTGACAAAGATTTGCTACTAGAGATAAAAATCTGGACAACATTTTACTAAGAAGATAAAATTTTGTGCAAAACATATGAGATAAAATTTTTGACAAAATTTCTTATAGAGATAAAATTTTTGACAAATTTTTCATAGCAGATAAAAATTTGACAACGATTTTCTATAGAGATAAAATTTTGACAAATTTTCTATGAGATAAAATTTTGTGCACAAAATTTTCATATAGAGATTAAAAAATTTTGAACAAAATTTTTATAGAAATAAAATGTTAACAACATTTTCTATAGAATGCAATATTTGAAAAATGTTCTATTTTAGAGAATAAAATTTTTGAAAAATTTTCTATAGAAATAAAATTATTTGAAAAACTGCAAAATAAGTTTTTCTTTATTAAACTGATAAAACGAGTGGGTGGATCCAATGGCGGAGTTATTTCTGTGGATAATAATCAGCAATATAAAAGTTTCTTTATATCCATATTAATATTTATTCCATATCGAAAATTTTCATTTTTTAACTTCAAACATCCGAATTTGATTTTTCTTTGAATGCCAGATTGAAGTAACAACAGTTTGCCAGATTCACCTGAATACTAAGTATACAAAAATTTTCTTTGGTGATCCATGTGATTTCGTCCTCTCGGAAATTCAATGACATCTACAACCCCTTATAATAAATGAGTATATATGGAGTTTTTTCTTTGAATACATTTTCCATATGATGAAGATAAAACTGATGATTGCCAGTTGGCCGCATGTCAAGTTAAGATCATGGTGGATGGCTTTCGAAATATGCCGGTGGCCAACACATTTCAACACAAACGAGGGAATCACTTTCTTGCTTATCCATAAATGGTCTTCGCTAGCGATGACAGAATTTTCGATAAGCTTTTAAAGCGAATCTCTGAATGAATCTGTGTGAGCCAAAATTTGGACATATGTTTGTTTGTGATCTTTTTTTAGTTATCGGGCTTACAGTTGCTCTACTTATGGGCTTAATATTGTGAAAATATCTTTGCAAAGAGTTTCATTATACTCTTTGTTGGTATATTTTAGAGAAGGTTTTCTGTTAAAATTAAAATATGAATTTTCATTTAAATATGGTAAGTATTATTTAATAAATCTCAATAATTCTTTAAAATAAATAAACTTTCAATTAGGATATCTAGTTTAAAAAGTAGCACCATAAAAACTAAAATTTTGATAAAATAATCAAAGAAAAAGCAAGTATGTAAGAACCTTTAAGTTCGTCTCCAAACGCCGGACCCGAATCTTAAATATCCATCCACTATGAATCAAAAGCAATAGTCTCCTTTCGGAACTCGTCAGTTTATTAAGCGCGTTTACTTGAAAATCTATAAATTCTCGGTCTATATGGGGACTATATTAAAACATGACTATTATTAAAACATGGACCATGCACACCTATTTATGGACCTTAAAATAACTCCGAGTTTTTGAATTTCATGTAATCGCTTTAAAAAATTGGTGATTTTTCTAGGAACCCAAGAATGTCAAATTGGGTTCTCGGTATATATGGGGGGGGCTCTATACAAAACATGGGGCGATGCACATTCATATTCGGCATACTATTTCTGGATTTAAAGTACTTCTGCGATTTCGGATTCCAGGGGAAATAGGAATTAAAATTGCGGGTTTCTAAAAGTTTCAAGCAGTCAAATCGGCGAGATCAGTTTATATGGGGTAGCGTGGGCCAAAACCACACCGGTTTATCCGTTTCGCAGCTCTACGTCAAACCGAACCGGGTAGTGAAACACAAATCGTTTTTGACATCGTCGGTTAAATTAGTATTACAGTATTTCACATGAAATTTCGATCTATTCGCCCATATGATTCTTCCGAAGATGAAAAATATTATCCAATTTTCACAAGAATAATCTTTGACCACAAGCACTCGACCGATTTCGACATATTTTCCTTCGAATCGGCAATTTTAGTCAAACGCAATTTCCCTTCGTTGTAAAGTTTTTTCTTTCAGAGAAACATTAAACCCGAAATTTATCTAGGACGCGTAATGTGGCGTTTAGTCCCATTTTTAGTCCGACATCTACCTATTAGTAAACTTTGTTCAATGTTTTCATACAAAATTAAACGAACAATATTGTGCAAGTTAAACGCGCATTTCAATTTTTCTAACACACATGGACAGTAAGTCATTTACACTTCATAGAAAAATAATCATGGACGGTAACGCTGCGTGCTGATTCAAAACGATTCGTTTTATGAAAAGTGAATCAACACACATGGGTGTCAACTGAGAACAGGCAGTTGTCAATATTGACAACGATTTAAAAATGACACCATTGCGTTGTCAAAAAAACAACCAGCGTTCATTTGATCTTGAAAGCGTTTATGGTTTACGACTTTATAAACAAAATAAAAAAAAGATTTCGTAGCGTGAATCGAACCTGGCTGTTTTCTGCACTATTACCGTTTTAGGCAGTCGCTCTTAGCACATTTGCCATCACCGAGGGAGGTTGCCATAACTAACGTCTAACGATTCTATTTTAAGGACTTTTCATAGCGCCAAATGGAAAAAATTTTTCTATTATTTTAAATTATTCATATGTAGATATGCTTTAAAATGTTCCTTTTGTTTCTAGGAAATTGTCATTTTACTAATTGTCAACTAATTTTTAATTTTCGGTTTTAAATGGTGATACGGTCAAATTTGGTCAACGAGAAAACGTCTGTGTAAATCGGTGAAATCGGTTTATTTAAAAAATCAAATTAAATTCTTTTCAAATTCAATTAGCTTATTAAATATTCAGGAAACAATATTCAGTTAAGGCTTTCTCGCTTTTCCATATCCGAATTGCGGGCCTTCACGCTTGACACCTGCCAATCAATTATTTTGTAAAGCCACTCTTGTCCACCTCTTCGCCGCAGAAAGCAGTTTGCCTGAAACTGCTGCTCGTCCTTTAGGTCCTTAGTTCAGTTTTTTTGCGTCTTTCTTTACGGGTTCCGCTTGACAATATAGCCCAAGTATTATCTCAATTGGCGGCAGCTCTAGCGTGTTGGGAGGGTTTCTTTCCTTGGGAACCACCTGCACGTTTGTTGGCGGCCGTACACTCCTGGCCTTTCTTACCGTATGGCAAGATGCCAATCCGGCCAAACAGTACCGGAACAACCGTGTTTCATTCAGGAAAGGCCAGCCAGACGTTTATTCAAACAAAACTCTTCACGTTAAATTTCTTTGGTTACAGTCCCGGAAGGCTATTGAAAATGCTGCTTTTCAAAGCCACAGGTACAGATGGTCTGCCAAACCAAGATATTTTCTTTGCTCGAACTTATGAACAGTTTTATCGTGCTTGAAAATAATCTGCTACCTTTCCCCTTCCTTTTGCCGTATAAAAACTCCTGTCCCGGAAGGCTGGCCATTACCAATGTCCATTACCACGCAGTCAAACTTCGTCAGCATCGTGCGTGTACAGCCTCCGGGATCGCGCTTTGGCCGTCGTATTTTGTTTGATCATCGCGATTGGAGTACACTACCCTTCCTTGTAAGTCCGATAGTTCCGGGGCTCGATTTTTTGGCTTGATGCACTTGTTGTAGGACGATACACCCAGCTTATTTGCGGTCTCGAGAGAGAGGTTTAGGCTTTCGTTTGAAATACCGCAGATTCTCTTTGTCGTCGTCAGCGGCTTCCGAATCTTTTCGATTTCCCCGATCCAGGACTTCCTGTCTTTCGACAAACGTTCCCAAAAACACTTTAATTACATTGTAAACGTGTTGATTGGCAACTTTTTAGCGATTTGCCAGCTTGCGTGCGAGTACCTTCGGCATTTCGCCGATGTGCGAGCAACAATTTTGATATGCTGTCTTCTTCGCTTTGGACGGCATTTTGACAACGCTGAAGAGTGAATTCCAAAAATCAAAAATAGGAGCAACATTCTTACAAACACTACCTTCAAATGAGGGGTGTTCCAGGTTTTTTAATATGCAAATTGAAAGAAATACGTGCAAGTTTATATGACCAAATTTTGACCCTTACGGTTTTGAACAACTAAAAACCCGAAACCTGTTCTTTTACAACTATTTGGATTTTCGTGATAAAACCGTTATTTGTATTACTCTAATATCTGAGAGGTTTCAAAGCTTCTTCTAAGTGGTTTCACAGCAAATGTGGAACGCCGTTCGGACTCGCCTATTAAATAAGGAGGTTCCCTTGTCATTGAGCTGTAACATGCATTTCGGGCAGCAACTCATAATAAGAGAGAAGCTTTCCACCAATGTTTGGTATCACAATGGACTGATTGTCTAAGTTGAGCCTGATACATTCGGGCTGCCACCTTTACCTAACTCTAACCTATCACCCTAATATGGGGATCAAACCAAAACATGGATCGACAGGAAACCATATGTGGCACACCATATTTAATATTCAAACCAAACGGATACAATTTGCCGGTTTCTAGTAGCGTCAAGATGTCAAATTCGTAAAGGCAAGGTCTAATCATTTATGGAGGATAAGCCAAAACAATGGCACCGATAAACACCATTTTTCGAACCTTTTAAACTGCCGCTCCGCCTGTCTGTATTGTTTTTCTCACGCATACAGCCTATAATTGAAATTTTTGCACAGGACTCGCATTTGGCTGCAGCCAGGTCCAAGTCTCGCAGATGGTCTTTATCGGTATATGTTTGCTTATTCCTCCATATTATAGACTTGCTTCGACTATTGACTTTCTTGAGCCTTATAGAAAACGCAATTTTTATCCTATTTGTTGAAAATCAGTAAGAAATTCTAAGACGAATAACGATTGTCGCGTCCGTCTGTCCTCGTCTGTCTGTCTGTCTGTTTTTTTCTCATGCTGCAGCCTATAATTGAAATTTTACACAAGACTTTCGTTCGAAGTTCGAAGAGATGGTCGTTATTCAGTCCTGTTTTAGGCTTATACTCCATATATTAGACCTTTGCTTCCGGGTTGCCAATCTCCAGAAAATTCCGATTACATATCTCACAGAAAATAATTCAAGGCCATTCAATACCTTTCATATCCAATTGAAGTTATGAAATACTTTTCCAACGTCGGTTAGGTAACCTAACTGTTTTCATCTATAAACTCCGCTGCAAACATTGGATATCTCGGCAACTTTATCTATCTCCCTTTATCGTTATTTAAATACATTTTATGTGGGTTAAAATATATACACAGATTTATTCAACATTTTATACAAAATTGGTTTCGACTACGCCTTTTAATTAGAAAATGAAAGAGACAATACTTTCAAATACAAGTCTTGAATTCCGGCTAAGCATTTAGAGGCCATTTAATACGTGACCATTTGATTGGTTTTAGTTGATGTGAACAAACAATGACAAGATGATTGCGGATGATGCGGATGATGCTGGCGGTGATGCTGAGTGGTGGGGTGTCTGCTAACAGCTGTGCTGATTGATGCCGCCAAGTTCACATTCATCGATCCATGAGATAAATGTCTTTCGATTGTTGGGAAGTTAGGAGAAGAAGCAACATTCTATAGCACTTTGACTAACTCGAGGAATCAAAGTATGTCGCAATGGCTTCCTCTTCTTCGCCTTTTTTTTGTTTGTTTATTTTTTTTTATTTCTCTTAAAGCTAACCAATAGCGAAACTGTAATTTGACATTGGACATCCGGCCTCATTAACGAGTTGTCAGCGAATGTCTTTCCTTGATCAAACTAAACTTGCGGGGAGGGGCAATTAGTCAAAAAGTTAACCAATAAACAATAACATCTCAGAATACTTTGCTCTGATTGGTCAAAGGAAAAATAACAACCAGCAGGCATTGACATTGAAATGATGACTAAAGAGAAAACGAAGGTGTAATTTACTAAGATTTCATTTATTGGAATTATAGAACACAGACCATCACCTTGAAGATGCGGGGATTGTAATTGGAAGTTCTCTTGGGATAAATAAGATTTTTGCGGAATAAATGGCTTAAGAAGTATCAAAAATGATTTCTTATAAAATATCTTCCTGATACACTGAAAAAAGTATTTAATTATTTTATGTGGTTATGTGACCACGTGTGGGGCCTAACCTGGAATCAAACCAATCACACAACTGAGAGATTTTTTAATAAGACAAATTCGTTTTAAACCCCGTCTAACCGAAACCCGATCGAGAGATAGCAGAATAAATAATGCCAGCACTTCATTGACATATGAGAGTAGTTTCACACACTGAAAAAAAATATTGTCGTCAAGTCAAAGAATTTCATGTCTTTAAAAAATACTAATGCAAATATTTGCTTTACCATAGAAGAACGCATTTCTCTAATATAAAGTTTTTTTCCTTGCTCCAATAAGTCGCATAAACTTATTTCAACTAAGTCGTATTGTCCTTATATTAAGTATGAATTTGACTTTAAAATTGCGTATCATAACCATGACAAGAAAAATTGTTTGCGGCTTGTCAACTTGACTTTAATAATTCAGAGAAAAATTCTTTAAATTTATTGAAATTAACTTTTAAATTTGTTGTCTTTTTCATCTTGACTTACAAAGCAAAAATAAATTTTAAAATAGGACAAGACGTTTTTGACTTGAAACATATCCTAATTCTCTTACTGCGAGTCGAAGTTGGAAAATACACTTCAGAAAATTTAAACGTCGTAACTACAAGTAAATTTCCATTAATATTGAGTAGTTCTCAATATATTTTCTCTACAGTTAGTTAATTCAACTATAATTCAGGGAAGTAAATGAACTTACGGCCTTACCAGCAAAATGGTTTAAGAACTCACCAGTTGAGTTCCGTAAATTGGACTGAAGCAAATATATTATAGCGAGTACGGTATTTCTCTCAACGTACGAAGAAGTTCTCGCGTTGCTGAACTTTTACTGTGGCAATATTACGAAGTCTTAGTTGGATCACGCAATTTCCATTTTTTTAAGAGGGTGATACGCGTCAAAATTTGGTCAAGGGAAAATGACGTGTAAATCGATGAAATCGTTTATTTAAAAAATCATATTAAATTTCTTTTTCATGTTCAAATTAGTATTAAAATTCTAGGAAAAATATTCAGTGTAGGCTTTCGCTTTTCCAAAAATCCGAATTGCCGGGCCTCACGCTTGACAACCTGCCATTCAGATTTTGTACCAGCCATTCTTGTCCACCTTCTTCGCGCAGAAAGCCAGTTTGCCTTGAACTGCCTGCTTCGTCCTTAGCAGTTTTTCTTTGGTCTTCTTTAGGTTCCGCTTGACAATAGCCCAGTATTTCTCAATTGGGCGGAGCTTCTGGCGTGTGGGAGGGGTTCTTGTCCTTGGAACCACCTGCACGTCGTTGGCGGGTACCACTCCATGGCCTTTTTACCGCGTAATGGCAAGATGCCAATCCGGCAAAAAGTAACGCACACCCGTGTTTCTTCAGGAAAGCCAGCAAGACGTTTATTTCAAACACATCTTCACCGTAACGGTACTTCTTGTTGACAGTCCGGAAGCTATGAAAAGTCTGCTTTCAAGCCACAGGTACTGATGGCTGCCCAAACCAAGTTTATGTGCTTGAAAATATCGCACCTTCCCCTTCCTTTTGCGTATAAAACGTCTCGTCCCGGGAAGCTGCTTGCTAGTCCGGCTTGTGACGTAAGTTTCGTCGTCCATTCGTACCACGCAGTCAAACACTTCGTCAGCATCGTCGTGTCAGGCCTCGCGGATCTAGCGCTTGTTGCCGCATTATTTGTTTACTCAATCACGATGTTGGGAGTCACTACTTATTGTTGAAGTCGATATCCGGCTCGTTTTTTTGGCTGAACCGAGAATGCACGGTTGTAACAATCGCCACACCCAGGGCACTTATTTGCGGCCTATACCGGAGAGCAGAGGTTAGGGGTTCGCTTGATCTAACCGCCAACTCTCTTTGTCGTCTCAGCGGCTGCCGGTTTCCGATTTCCCCCGATTCCAGACCTGTCCTGGCTGTCGACCAAACCTTCCGCCAAACACTTTTAATTAGCATTTAAACGGTTGATTTGAAACTCTTAGCGAATTTGCCACTTACGTTGGCAACACGCTCGGATTTTCCGCGATGCGGAAGCCACAAATTTTGAATACGCTGCTCTTCTTGCTTGGACCGGCATTTTGGACAACTGAAAGAAGTGAATTCCAAAAGTCAACATAGGAGCCAAATCATAACACCACACACCTTCAAAAGAGGGGTGAAAATTCAGGTTTTTAAATGCAAAATTGAAAGAAATACAGTCAAGGTTTATATTCGACGCATAATTTGGAACCCGTATCAACCCTTTAAGCTGACGCCTGATATCATCGGCTGCCATCCTACCCTAACCTAACGCGTCTGTAACTATAACTTGTTGTGGGTAACAATAATCATTATACTCAAATAATATATTACGCTGGATCGCTCAACAGATTTTGACTCTTCCTCTTAAGGTTTTTGGCCATTGATTCCGATGCGCCTTCCTTTAAAAAAAGTACACCTTTAAGGACCGATCTACACTTTAAATCCTGGGGTTACTAAAATATCCTAAATATCTGACATACGTATATCTTTCATAAATTCGAAGTAGGCGGAAGTCGCTCTCTAGACATATACCGAAAAGCTCTACCGAATTAGAAAAACAATCGATATTACAACTTCTTTTACAATTTTGAGGAACTTTTCAAACATATGTCGGGAAGCTAACTAGTTAAGCATATCTGTATTTTCAACTACTCTTAAGCATCTCTTCAGCTTTACGAGTAAATCTTTTTCTCTATTTTTTCAAAGAAGCAATACATACAAACGAGCGGAACCGAATGAATTGTTCTTAATGGAGTTGTAACACATAACTCCCTTTTTACCAACCAATCTTACAAACTCCCCTTTAAATCCAATCATCATTCAATCAACATTCAATCACTATTGTTTTTTTGCTTATGTTTTGCTGATCAATAAATTGATTTAATATGTGGTTTCCAATCATCTCCAACATCTACATCTTTATTATTCGTAACCTCAATTTAATATAGGTTGTCCGCTTGAGACTTTTTCCAACCTCAATATGGGATGAAAATGTTAAGACTTTAGCTTTTTGTGGTAATGTTTTGTTTTTTTATTTTGTATACAATGCAAATTACCCTTAATTGAGGCTTACGATTATTTTATGTAAATTTCCAAGTTCAAAGCAACTGAACGAGTGAGTTGATGTGAAGTTGTATGTGAGATTGTCCTTAAGATGAGGAAATTCAAAAATATCTACCCAAAAATCAGTTGTCGACAGAGGAAGTTATTGTTGAATATTTAGCTCAGGCATTTTGGGTGAACAAAACGATACTGATGATTTTACGATAATTGCAGGAAACGATTGCAATAAGATTATTTAACTTAATTATTGCTACTGGTTAAAGTGTAAATTACTTGCGGCCTGATTAATATACTGTATTTCAACTGGCATTGAAATCCGGTTAGGATTTGGAATATCCATTAATATAATATCTGTTCGCCTGATATGGACTAATATGCTTCAAATGTGCCAGAGTTTTGGTTCAATTTGGTTTGAAATTTGCACAGTGGAGTAGATTTAGCAATTGAAGCTATGCGTGCCTAAATTGATCGAAATCGGTTCAAGATTTTATATATACTACCCATCATATACTCTTCCAGCCGATTTCACACTCATTGGACCACAGGAGGGCCAAGTTTTTACTCCGATTTAGTTGAATTTTTCACAGGGAGTAAATTAGCATTCCGCTGTTTGTTATGCGTGCCACCCTCATGTTCGTTGAAATCCGGTTCAGATTTAGTATAACTCCCCATTATATACGTTTTTCTGACTTTCGGACAAAAATGTGTCAAAAGTAACCAATATTTTCCCTTTAAAAATCGCCTCTGCGTTAGTCAAACACTTGTAAAAAAGGAACGTATTTTCCTCTATCAATCAAATACATACATATCGAGCGAGTAATCAAAAAAAACTTTTGCGAATTCTCCTTCAAAATTGCGCTTCAGATTTATAAATGTTCCAGTATTTTTTACTAACATTTCGTGTTCCACCCTAATGGCATTACCGACTTAAATTTGAGTCTATAGATTTTGAGAAGTCGTATGAAATTCTGTCCCACGATCGAGGATATTAAAATGTAAGTATTTGGAGACAAGCCTTTATACTATAGCCCCCAACACATTTGACGGATGTGATAATGGTATCGAAATTTTAGATCTACAAAGTGGTGCAGGGTATAATATTATCGGCCCCGCCGCGACTTTTAGTACTTTCCTTTACTTGTTTTTCTTTATAAATTCGTAACATTACGTTTTCAGATCATGAACGCTGGTTGTTGTTTTGACAACGCATGGTGTCATTTTAACGTTGTCAGTTTGATCCCGTCTGTTCTCAATTTGACAACACATGTGTGTTGATTCACTTGCATGAACAGATCGTTTTGAAAAGACCACACCGTTCATGGTTTTTCTATAGGTGTTCTGTCACAAACTTCCCCACTTTTTTCTATAGGTGTTCCTTGTACAAACTTCCCCACTTCATAGGCAAACAAACAATTTGAATAAAAATCCTGTCTAAAACTTATTGAGTAGTTGGCATAATTTTAATTGCGGCTGAGTTTCATATGGGTTGTTTAGCAAAAAAAAAAAATATATATACAATTTTGACAATGTACATATTTATAATAGCATCTACAAAAGATTTCGGAGATTTATGAGCTTAAGACTCTACACTCTACTGAAATATTTTTTAATATTTCGAAAAAGTTATAAATAAAATCAAATCATGTTTAAGGTACTGATTTAAGTATCGACTAATTGCTCTACTGTACATTTTAAATTCCAATTGGGCTTTAAACATATTTATAAGTGTTTTTTTTGTTTCATTAAATTGTGTAAACTCAAATGTAGTTCATGTCTTCACATCGTTTGT
>PGFW01058041.1:0-13758 GCA_003123925.1 Haematobia irritans | reverse complement strand
TTAAAATTTTATCTTCTATAGAAAATTTTGTGAATATTTTATTTTATAGAAAATTTTGTCAAAATTTTTTTCTTTAGAACAATTTTGTCACAATTTTATTCTTTAGAAAAGTTGTCAAAAATTTTATTTCTTTTTAGAAATATTGTCAAAAATTTATTTCTATAAAAATTTGCCAAAATTTTATTTCTATAGAAAATCTTTGTCAAAATTATTTACTATAGAAAATTTTGTCCATAAATTCTTAGGCTCTTATTAGAAAATTTTTGCAAAATTGTATTTCCATAGAAAATTTTTTGCAAAAATTTTTTTCTATTGAAATTTTGTCATTAATTTTATTTCTATGGAAAATTTTGTCAAAATTTTACTTTTCTACTAGAAAATTTTGTCAAAATTTTATTTCCTATTGGGAAAATTTTGTTCAAAAAATTTTATTTATATTAGACAATTTTTTGCGCAAAATTTTTATTTCCATAGAAAATTTGTCATTTTTATTTCTATAGAAAAATTTTGTCAAAATTTTATTTCTTTAGAAAAAATTTCTGTCAAAATTTTGTTCATTAGAAATTTAGTTCACAATTTTATTTCTTTAGAAAATTTGTCAAACAACTAATTTTTTACGGTAGTCTTTGTATCGATATAAAACTTAAAAAAAAAATTAAAATTTGAGGAGTTGACAAAAGAAAATTTTATTTTCTTTAAAATTCAGCTCCAAAACGAGCTCTTTACAATAATCTTCAGTGCGTATTTAATGTTGAAATTTTAGTGAAAAAGTATTTTTTCGCTAAAAAAAAAACCTTTTTTGTACTTTGTTAAAATTTGTATTTTCCATTCCTGGTGTATATTCATTACTCTCTTTGATGCTCATTGTGTTGGCAGAGAAACAATGATAAAAACAACAACATATTTTTAATTGTAGTGGTTAACTTTAAAATAATTTTATTTGGTGCCAATTTATTTAATTTTAGTAAAATAAATAGATTTATTGTAAATTAAACTTAATAAATTTTACTTTATTACAATAAAAACTCAACTTATGGAAATATAAATGTGTTACGGATTTTTCTCGATATTTTCCTATAAACTAATCAAGAGAGATAGTTCACCACTGTGGTATCACAATGCGACTGAATAGTCTAAGTGTAGCCTGATCATCGGGCTGCCACGATAACCTAACCTAACCTAACCTATAACTAATCATAAGAGAGAGGTGAAATTATGCTTACGGTTGGGGGGGGGTTTTTTGTCTAACTCACTTTGATCGACAGACATATACAAAAGTTTAATTTAGTTTATTTTACATTCAAATAATTTATTTTTTTTATTTATGGATTTAATGAATTTGATATATATTTCTTATTGGAAAATGTTACCACCTTATTTCACGTGCGAACTTTTATTTATTTATTTATTCCCTTAAAGGGCGTAATTAAACAAATTCTGTTTTAAAATTTGTTTTCTCCTTTAAGTTCTATAAATAAATTCTCGGCCAAAAATTACATTATTTTAAAAATTCTCTCTTTAAGTTTCTAAAAAAAATCCTACCAAAATACATTTTCTTAAAATTTCGCTATATTATCCCTTATTGGAACCTACTCTCAAACAATAACAATAAAACTCTTCTTTCTATTTCTCCTGCCATCATGGATTTCAGGACTTAAGTTCATTTACTTTGAATTTACTTGTCTCATTTATATTATATTTTTATTGGCTCTCAATGCAATGCTAAAACTTTCTTTCGTGGAAATTTATGATAAAAACAATGAAACTCTTTCAAGTTTTTTCTCATATTCTACTTATTCTTTAAGTGCAATATTTGAAAAACATTATTCCTTTGATTAAGTTAATTTAGCTTCTTCAGTTATTCACCTTTGTCCGTTCCACCTTATTGGCATTGGCTAATTAAAACTTTTAATAGGAATCACTAATGTTTTAATTATTTTCCCGTTTGATATCACACGCGCCTTTGCTCACTTAGCCCCCTCCTTCTCCTCCCCCTCATGACTAGTAAGGCGCCAGATATTCTATCTTTCTCTTGTATTTTGGAACAAATTAACTGACTTGAATGACGGCGTTCTGACCTCACTGGTATTTTGGGCCAAGTTTTCAGGCCAATTACTTGAATTGTTGGTTTTTAGTTGTTCGTTGTTGTTGCTGTATTATTTTATTAGGAGCCTTCTTTTCAACTAAAAACAAACGCCCCAGATTTAGTCATTTTAAGGTTAATTTCTTCTGTCAATATCCGTCAGATATGTAAAGCTATTAAACAACAGTTTCCCTTATTGTATTTGGGTGTGTGTATGTGTGGGTGTATGGCACTCTCATGTCTGGGTAAAGCACCGATTAAACGCTTCTTTTATCGCCATAGACTTTTAAGTGGAAAATTCTACAAAAAAAAAAAAAAAAAAACAAAACAAAACAAACGGGCAAAAACAACCAATTAAAACCCGTTACTGAAATGTTTTATTTTTTATTTTGTGTGTTTTTGATCTGCCAGTATTATTCTTTTTGGCCCCAATCTATCGTTCCTTTTTGTTGGTCGGGGTCGATGTTGTTGAGTTTGCTCTAAAGTGAGAAAATTCTGACAAAAAAAAAATTCTACTGAACAACAAAATGTACAACTTTTTTTGTGGGTTTACTTATACCATATTTTGCGCCTTCTTCTACCATCCACCCAAAAATATCACCCAAGGGCTATTGTCCTGTTTCAGGGTTTGTTTTTTGTTTCCTGTTTGTTGCTATGCCAAGTACATAAAAGCGACCATAGGTTTGTAAAAAAAAAAAGTACAATTAACTTTAGTTTCGATCTTTAGCCTGGAAACAGTGATTATAGAGCGACAAAAAATAGTATATAGCTAATTTTTGTTTTATATTGGGAAATTTGAATTTATTACTAGCATTAAATTAAATTAAAAATCTTAAAATTTTCATTAAGCAAATTCGATGTTTCAAAAAATTTTTCAAAAAAAAAAATAATAAAAATAATTAAATTTTCATAGCAAATTCGATCGTTTCAAAAATATATATTTTCATTGTAATTTTGTTGATTGGAAAAATCAAATACAGGTCCCGCATATTGATTTTTTTCCAATTAATAAATTAATTTTGATAAAAATGAGCACAAGGACTATGTTTTTAATTTTATTTTTATTCAATATTTCGTCTTTCCTTTGAGAAACTCAGATCATCGCGCTAATTTTTATCAATAATTTATTAATTTTGAAAAAAAATAATTTTCCATTAATATTTAAAATGATTTAACAAATAAAAAAAGGAGTCGAAAAGAGAATGTTATCATCCCTTTTATTGGCCAATTAAACTTTCAAAAAAACACGCACGATAACTTTCTTGTTTTTTTATTATTTTTTTGTTTAGTTTTGTTTAAAAAAATTAATATTCGCCATCGGAATGACTAACGATATAATTCGAAATATTTATAAAAAAAATTGTTTAATAAAAATGATCTCAGCCAATAACTAGATAAATTGCACACGTATGTTAGCGTTTAGGTTAAGGGTTGAAGAGAGGAGTGGATTTTCTCGTCTCATGTCAATATGGGACATACACTAAGCCAGAAATCGGCTTGTTTGTGCGCTCTAGTTCTATAATTTATATTACCCCATGTCTATTTTAGAATTCGGTGCTTTCGACGAAAAAAAAAAAAAAAAAAAAATAAAAAAAAAAAAAAAAAAAAAAAAAAATTTCCTTAATTTGTTTCCATTTTTACTCCTCAATCGGTTTTAAATTTGGAATGTTTTTCGACTCCAGACAAATGAACAGATAAATTTGAACAGTAAATTTAAATTGCATTTGATTTTTTCAAGTGAATTGTGATTAAAAAAAACAAAAACAATTTTTTAAATTAATTTTGTAATTTTTTGTAATTAAATTGACACTTCCGAAAATTTTTCCAGAATTGTAAAATGTTATGGACTTTTTGTAGAAAAATAAACTTTAGACCAATTTTCTAGGCGAAATTTTTATAGCCTTCGAATTTCCTTTTTTGTTTATTTGTTAAAAGTGTTAATTTATCACCGCGAAGGTTCAACCAATATTATGTTAGTACCTCAATCCACAATAAGATAAGTTCACCTCTAAATTTAAATTTTAATTTATTTTCAGAGTAAGTTTTTATTTTAAAAAAATCGATTCTTTAGAATAAAGAATAATGAAATACATCAATTTGGAAATAAATATTTAAATTTGTTGAATGTTTTTTGTAGAAAAATTTTTTCTTTCAAAATTTTTCTAAATATAATAAATTTAATGGACTTTTTCTAAAAATTATTTTAGCGAAATTTCTCAGCGATAACTTTTTATTGCATTCGAAATTTTTCATGCGTAATTTTATTTTATCGAAATTTTCACATAAAATTTTTGATTTCAAAAAAGATTTTTTTTAGATATAAAATTTTGTACTTTTTTATTGGAAATTAGTGTTTTAATCGAATCTTTTTAATAAAAAAAAATATTAATAATAATAATAACTTAGGCGTTACACATTACGCTCAACATTTTCTCGGAGATTGAGTATCTTTTTTTATATAAGACAATATGACATTATAATGTGGAACTGCTTTATTTACAGTATTTTACGTAAATATTTTTTTTTAACGCCCTAGAAAAATGTATTAACTTGTTTTATAAATATTTGTCATTCTTGCCGTAGTTGCCGTTCATACGATTCTTTACAAATTTCAAAAAATTCTCCCATCACCAATTCCCAACTCAAAATTCATGGGGAAAACTCCCAAATTTGGTAAAATTTCCCATGTGGGGGAAAATTTCCCACTGCTGACAACACTGCTCACTTCATCAACTTTGTCATCTTGCCACTCTCTCTCTCTTTTCCTAAAGAGGCATAGGATGTGGGTGGTTGAATGAGTGTCTAGCAGGTAGTATAAGCTCTACCTGTATTAAGTGCCTAATAAAGGGTGATTTGTTAAGAGCTTGATAACTTTAAAAAAAAACGCATAAAATTTGCAAAATCTCATCCGGTTCTTTTATTTGAAACGTTTTAAGGATTTGGTCCATGACATTTACGTTTGAAGACTAAATTTTCATTTAAAATGTTGACGCGGCTGGCGTCTATAGGTGGTCCATTCGAGAAAGGTCCAACTTTTGCGGCAACTTTTTCGAGCATTTCGGCCGTGAAATAGCACCGAATTTACTTCGTAAATGTTGTCTTTCCAAAGCTGGGAACTAGTTGCCTGGCTTATTTCTGTAGATTTAGACTTGACGTAGCCCCACAAAAAAATAGTCTTAACGGCCGTCCAAATCGCATGATCTTGGTTGGCAACTTACCGGCGTCCATTTCTTTGAGCATGAATTGTTTCTCCGAAGTATTTCCCTTTCAAAATGGCCAATAGAATCGCGAGCTGCTGTTGCAGTGTAGCGCCATCTTGTTGAATACCACATGATCAACAAGATTTCAGTTCTTCCATTTGGCAACAAAATAGTTTTGTCTAGCATCGAACGATAGCGACGCCATTCACCGTAACCGTTTGCGGTCCACAGCATCTTTGAAAAAATACCCGGTCAAATGATTCCACCAAGCGTACAACCACACCAAACAGTGCATTTTTCGGGATGCATTGGGCAGTTCTCTGAACGGCTTCTGCGCTTTGCTCTTCACTCCAAATGCTCGGCAATTTCTGCTTATTTACGTAGCCATTCAACCAGGAAATGAGCCTCATCGCTGCAACAAAATTTGTCGATTAAAAAAGCGGATTTTCTCTGCCAACTTTTCTAGGGCCCATCACTGAAATCGACGTTGTGGGCAGAGTCGTAAGTTCTATTCATTGATGAAATGTCAAAGCATACTGGGTGAGCCATCTTTTCTCTTTTGACACCATGTCTTGGAAAATCTCCACGTTGATCTCGCAAATACTATATGCATGAAAGATCCTTTAACCTCAAAAGAATCACCCTTTACCAAAGGTGAGAGTCTGAGTTGTTGCGATATGCCTGTTTTGCCATGCCTCTGTATAATGAGCAGGTATTACATGAATGCGTTTTTCGAGAAACCCTGCGTTATTTACCTCAAGCCAACATTTGAAAGCGTATAACCAAACACAAGACACACAGCACACCCATATCCCCATGGGTGTGGGTATGGATACTAGCTTAACACATTGAATCTTTTCTTGAATTGTGGATTTATGCCAATGCGGCATACACATTTTTATGTGCGGATGTGTGCGTGTGTGTTGCATATTCGGTGTGTTTGGTATTGCACTTTTTCCTTATGTATGTGAAGTTGCTCTGGGTTTTGTTGAAGAGAAGTTAGCTTTAAGCCAACAATTACCCAATTTTCTCAAATCATTTTGCCACCTATATATTTTTTTTTGCCAGTGCGAAATGTTGCCGGTTAAATTTTCGTTGATTTTGTATCTTTGTTTTTTCTTTGCCCCACTCTGTGCCTCCTGGTTTGTAGATGTGTCTATGTCGTATTTTCATAGTATTAAAATAGGAGGGAACTGAAAATACCTTCCTTGCGTTAGTTATTAAGAAAGATGCACAAAAGTGTCACACACACTTCACACAAATAAACGCCACTTCTGCAAATATGAGTTTATTTGAATGTTGAATTCCATTTGGTTCATTTGATTTTTTGTAACGCTCACATTAATCACTCTCATCCACCCATTTACTTGACTAGCCATTGCCAATCATTTTAAATGGCAGGTCATCGTCGTTATTTAACCACACTGCCATTCAACCTATTCTCTAAGACGAAGAAGAAAGTTTGAAAGGGTTATTTCATTAATTATAAGCCTCCGATGCTAAAGAAACTTACGTAGTATTTTTATAGTGAAGTTTTTATTGCACGCAAAAGGAAAAATATCTTTCAAAAAAAAAATATTTTCGTGTCTAGTTTAAGCGAAAAAAAATTACGTGGTTATATCTGTAACACTAATAAGGATAAAGATTCGAAATATTCTAGACCCAGGTTGATGCTTCGACTATTTTATTAATTTAGGAATATTTGCATTTTAACATTTTTTAAAATTTAAATTTTTACATTAAGTAAAATGTAAATCACTTCAAAGATACGAAATACGAACACTCAATTTTCAAAGATGAGCATCCTAACTTTAATGCAAAAATTGTTAAAAATAATGACTATACAATTTCACTTAATTAATTATATTTCCTGAATTTATGTTCACAGAAAAAAAACTTTTTCAGGGAAAAGCTTTCCAATTAAATTCTTAATGAGTTTTAAAAATACCCAATTAAACATTTAATTGAACTCAACAAATTTTTTAATTGCAATAACAAATCAATTCACACAAATTAATTAGTATCATAATTAACTGTCAAATTAATTGTTTAATTGATTCTTTCATTCTGTGATTTGAAGACATCTCATGATAAAGAAAAATTATTACATATGTAACTCAAATATAATTGGAGTTTTTTGACAATTGATTGATTCATATTAAAAAATAATTTTTAGTCGTGTTTAGATAATTTATAATTTTCTCATGTTTTTTTTTTGAGGCATAGAGTAGAATTGCAGAAAAAATATATTGTTCTATTTTTTAAATAATTATTTCGGTTTTAGAATAAACAAAGGGTTAAAAGTTGCTATTAATTTAAAGATAGACAAATTTAATGGTACACTGTAAAAAAAATATTGACCTAATTATGGAGATTATGCCACTTTAAATTTTAGGACTAAAAAGATTTACGCAATGCTAAGGACAAAATTACTTTTAAAACAATGACATTTTAATTAAAAGAAAGTTATATATCCTTGTTTTTTTTACCTTTTCAATAAAAATTTTTTTCATTAAATTTATGGACACCAAATCTTGAAATTTCTGCGCAATCTCTCTGCTGAAGTTGTAGAGTCTTTGAATGTAAGCGCAAATGTTCCTTTAAAATAAAGAAAAACATTTTTAATTTGAAAGAAATCGTCTTTCAACTCAACCGAGATATTGAATTTTTAATTTTAAGTATAAAAAACGGCTTTCAAATATATGCTTAAAGATTCATTCTTAATGATTATTGGCACTCTTGGTTTAAACAGTTTTTTTTAAGAAAACAAGTTTTTTTTTAAGAAAACTGTTTTACTTTGAAAGTACCCTGCGCATAAATTTTGGATTTTTTGAAATTGGAATTATTTGTACAATAAATACCTTTATTAACTATATTGCCAAAAAAGAAAATAAAAAACTCATGAATGAGATATTGTCTATCCAATTTTAATTTTACTTGATCCTTAGATGTAAAGCCAGGAACTGAGGTCCGTAAAAAATGTCCATTATTTAAAGAAGCCGCATCTTTGGCTCGGAATCAATTACTAAAGTCCTTTAAGGGTAGGTTCAAAAAATCTTCTGTATCAAAGTAAACTTTATTTGAGTGTAGTCTGAAAAGAAAAGTTCCTATAAATAAATTATGAACCGAAATGAGCCAATTGTCGCATGGCTTATTAATAACCAAATTTCAACGGATCAGAACGAAATTTGGTTTCTCTTATGAGGTTTTAGATGTCACATTTTGCGTTTCTGCTTGATGGTCAAGTTTTCTGATATTCGATTTGGACAAAATTTTTGCATTTTGTTTGAGGTTGATTGACATTTCACGTACAAAAATTCTTACAGCGGCAGATGAAAAATTTGTGTACCTCATCTTAGGACCTGTTGTATGTTTTGGGATTATTATGGACCAATTCTGGAGCCAATATTTTCACATTTGGGGCATCGGTTCTATATGGAGAACAGATTGGGACCAATTGGTCACGTATTTAAATTTCAACCGATCGGAGGAGACTCCCAAGAAGTAAAATCTGAGGTGCTCATATTAATATGATACTTATGATTTTTGCCATTGGTTGCTTAGAGGGAATACATTAACACTACGTACGCCAAATTTCAACGAATCGAATGAAATTTGCCGCACCTCTTTGGAAGCCCTCCGGAAATTTAAATCTGAGGATCGGTTGGGGGCGCCTTGTAAATAATTATTTTAGACCGCTCATGGCAATCAATTTGCTGCATGTCTCTGATCTATTTATTCATCGAATCTCGAATGGAATTTTTGCGCTCCTTCCAAGAGCTCCGCAAGGCCCAATCTATTTGGACATGCGGGATTCGTTTTTTATTTATGGAAGCTATATAAAAGCTATAAGATAAATTTCGTATATTAGAAACAAATTTTGAACTAAATTTTTTATAGAAATAAAAATTTGGCAACATATTTCTTATAAGGAACATCAAATTTTGCGCAAAATTTTCTATTTCAATCCAAATTTTGACCAAATACCATATAAATAAAATTTTGATAAAATTTTTTATAGAAATAAAATAAAATTTGGCATTTGTTTTTGTCTTTGTTAATTGTTGCGTTTTGTTCTTTAAGCATGTTGTTGTATTTTTTATTTCAGCTTAAAACCACTACATTTGACTAAACTACAAGCAGTAGCCTTAAACCACAGAGGAAAAGAATGTTTTGTCAAAATTTATTTGGGCAAAGCCCTATTAGACTGCAGATGATTTGGATGACGCACGGTTTCGGAATTACCACATTCCCTTCATCAGCATTCCATCTAGCTTGCAGCATAAACTATCAACCAATTATCAAGAATAAATTCAGGCAGTTTATTAAAACCCAACAAAAACCACACTTTGAACCCTTCCGAAAAGGTTTTTACATTATTAGCGGCTTATGCCGAAATAAATTCGAACCAAACATATCTTCTTTTCTATGCCATGTGCCAAAATTTTTTTATAGAACATAAAAGTTTTTGAAAAATTATTTCAATAGCAAATACAATTTAAACAAATTGTGTAGCAAACAAAAGATTTTTTCTAATAAAAATATCTCATTACTAATAAATTTGGCAAAATTTTCTATAGAAAAATTAAAAATTTTGGCAAAATTTTTTATAGGAAGAAATTACAATTTGGCATAACATTTTCTATTATAAATAAAATTTTTGCGCAATTTTCTATAGGAAATAACAATTTTGGCAAAATTTCTATAGAAATAAAATTTTTCGGCAAAATTTTCTACAAGAAATAAAATTTTGACTTAAATTTTTATAGAAATAAAATGTCAATTAAGCAATAAAATTTTGTAAAAAAAAAATTTTCATAACAAAAAACCAAAACTTTGCCTAAAATTTTCCCTATAGAAATACATATTTTGCAAAAAAATTTCCATAGACAAACCATAATTTTTGACTCAATATTTCCTATAGAAACTAAAATTGAGCTAAATTTTCTATTAGATAAAAATATTTCTATAAATAATGTAATTAAATTTTGAATAATTTTTTATAGAAAATAAAATTTTGACAAAATTTGCTATAGAAATTAAAATCTTACCAAAACTTTCTATTAGAAATAACATTGACAAAATTTTCTATAAAAAAACAATTTTCAAAAAAAATTTCTCTGTCAATTTCACTTATGTATATTGGCTATTAAAATAATTAAAAAAAAATAATTACGATTGTTCGAAATATTTCAAATAAATTTGATATGGGCATTAAAATGCGATCGATCCCACCCCATCTGCTGCCGTCGTAACATGAGAGCCACCGTGGTGCAGATGAGTTAGCATGCCGCCTTGCATTAACAAGGCGTCGTGGGTTCGGGGAGCCACCGTGGTGCCAATTGCGTTTTAGCATTGCCCGCCTGCACTATACAGGGTCTTGGGTCGATTGCTGACTTCGATCCGAACCACAAAAAAGTTTTTCAGCCGCGTGGATTAATCCCACCTCAGTAATGTAGGTGACATTTACTGAGGGCCTTCAAAGGCTTTTCTAAGTTTGGTTCACTGCCAATGTGGACTCGGCCGTTCGGACTTCGGCTATAAAAGGGAGGTCCCTTTGATCATTGAGTCTTAAACATGGAACGGGCAGCACTCAAGTTGGATAAGAGAGAAGTTCACCACTGTGTAATCACAAAATGGACTGAATAGTCTAAGTGAGCCTGATACATCGGGCCTGCCACCTAACCTAACTAACCTAGTGTCTAACACTTTTCTAGGAACATTAAAAGATAGCCGCTAAAAATTCCGAAGTTGATTTTCATTTACAATCATGCTGTACATTGATCGAATGAAATACGCAATGGAAACTAATTTGCGTAAAAATTTGCTTAGATACAAATGTGAAGTGTTTTTTAAAAATTTGGTTTAGCCGGAGCTGGAGTCGACGCAAAATTTTTACGACTTCCGACTCCAGCAAAATCTTCAGACTCCAACTCCAAGACTTTCCCGACTCAAGACTCCGGACTCCAAGACTCCGACTTCACAGACTCCGACTCCGGCTCAAACAACAGCCCTGCCGTTTTAGACAACGCTTTGTGGAAATCTTCAAAATGTGCGAGTTTAAAATTTAGCATCAACTCTTTACTCCACTTTACTCCGAGCCCGCGTCGCGCGGGGCGCTCCGAAGCGTGCGCGTTGGCTAAGTTCATGCTTTTCTATGAAACAGTTTCATTTTTTTCATTCTTCTTATGAAACATGTTTCATTTTTTTTCGTCTATTACACAGGCTACACCCGCGGCTAAACACGCGGAAGGGCTGCGGCTGGTCCGCTCCGCCATGTCCACCAAGTGCGTGGCGCTGCCTACGGCGCGACTTCACCCTCGCACGCGCCTCCCGCTGCATTAACGTTTATTAGCTGACTAATTCGAATTTCCCATAGCCTCAGTGTAGATCTGACATTAGTTTCTCTTCGATTAATACCAATTTTTCTGTTAAAAATTCGTGTTTAAGGTTTAATATTATATTGTATTTAATCATTTATTAAGTCATATTCTTAGCACTTACAATTTTTCGTACAAACATTCTTTAATGATTAATAATATTACTAAATCCATATTTTAGGAGTATTTGTTTCGCTATCATAGAAATAACAATTTCTTCCAGTATAACCATTAAATTTCTCCCACAAAAAAAACCAAAGATTTCTTGCAAACGCAATTCCCCCTGGGAAAAGTTATTGGCGACGGGTTAAATGTGCTATAAATTAAATTTTCCCTTTTGTTGATTTTACTATCCACCAACTTTGTTACTTAAGATAGTCAGTGCATAAATTATAAGCCATCTATGAGGGGTTGTTTGTTTTTGCTTCAGTTTGCCCACCCCATCCAAAAGGACTTTTAACACCCCATTCAATTTCGCTGACTTTGTGCGAAAAAACGAAAGCATAAAAGCCTTTTTACATAATTCCGATGTTGGTTCCTTTTCTGCAACATCCTTTCATATCGTGTTTTTTTTTTTGTACCATCACTATCCTTTATGCTTACTAACACAATTTCTAGCTTCAAAGTTTATTGCTCTTCCCTTTTCTGTTCCCATCATCAATATCCATGAATATTCTCTTTGATCCTTAATAAAAAAAAAAAAACGAAGAAAACTCTCGAAAAACGTATTTGTATTGAATTTACTACTTTTTTCGATGTGTTTTTTTGAGTCCTTTATTTACAGGTTGTTGCAGTTTGTAGTTGGTTTGATGTGAATGCAGTCAAAAAAGGATTGGTTTTTGGCTGCCAGATGGATTGGATTGGTTTTCATCGATAAAAAGGATATACATCGGCTGGCATGGATTTCCATGCGTTGTTTTTTTTTGTTAAATAATTACAAACATGTTTTCTGATTTTCAGCTTTTTCTTAAATGATTTTAATGAATTTTCTATAAATATTTTAGCTATTTTTAATAAATTTAATCCCCTAATACTATAAAAACAAATTTATTTGCAGCCTCCCCCATTAAAAACAAATTTATTTTCAGCTTAACTATATTTAATAAAAATCTTTAATTAATATTGAATTTTATTTCAGCTTTCCATTAATTCCAATTGGATAAATTTGGAATTTTTTTCACCGATCATTTTTTTTTTTGCTAGAATATTAAATTCATTATTCCATTTATTCTTCCAGCACATTAGTTTTTAATTTGAATTATTATTATGATAATTTTTTTTTTTGTTTTTTTTTTTGGTAAAAACCAAAATCTCTTTTCAGCATACCACATAACCAGAAAAAAGCCATAGTGTGAGGATTGTTGGCAAACTTTTTTTTTTGTTGGCAAAAGTTTATCATGATTGTCTGGTTTTATTATAGAATTTTAGCTTTAATAATCCTATGCCATCCACCAACCAACCATTCCCCCATAAAGAAAATCCAAGGGAGCTTTGGTTTGGTTGCTTGCCGTATTAATAAATAATTATGAATTTAAATTTTCATTTAGTTTTTCTGTTCTGTTTCATTTTTCACCAGAGGATTAAAGCTGTTCGCAAGATGGCGCCCTCACACACACACAATGGCTTAATGATGGAGGCATTATCGAAAATGCAAGAAAAAGTTCTTTTCACGCAAGACTTATTACTCTGAGGGAGGGAGGAATAAATATGTAATCTACAGAAACATTTTAAATTTTACCAAATCTCCAATGTATATTTAAAGATTTTTAATAAACAATTTTTATATTGTATATCACAACGAAAACAAAAACTGATGTTGTCTTTCTTTTTTTTTTTTTGGGAAATTGTATTAAGAAATAAAAAGAAAAAATCTCAAAACCATACGGTTGAAAGCGAAACTTTTTTTCGTCCTATAAACAAGAAAGAAAATTTAATTAAAAATGGCCTAACGAAAATATTCATTAAGACTATGAAAATGTTAATTAGTACCATGAAACATTTCATTATTAAATAGAAATTCATAACAATAACGAATTATTTCTTTGTATTTATGAAATGATATAATTGGTTAAATTGTAAGGGCCGATGTTGAATG
>PGFW01058038.1:0-10302 GCA_003123925.1 Haematobia irritans | reverse complement strand
TTTAGCGTCAAAAGAAAACTTTGCGTGTCTGAAATTTCCTTCCTCATAAAAGAAAACTCTACTTTCAGTGTACACAGTTTTTTCTCGCAAATATTAATTAACTTCCAATTTGTAGTTTTTTGAGTTTTTTGTCAGCATTTGAGTTTTAATTTTGACTGCAGATTGCTCAGAAGTACAACAAAATTTGCGGAAAATCATATTTTTAGAAAAAGCGTTATGATGTATTAAATACAACAAACTTTATTTCATAGAATTCGTAAGAGGTATCTTAAAAGACACAGTGCGTATTTAAGTGTTAAAATGGACCACCAAACGGTGTTCCGGAAGAACATGTAACGTGGGTTTGTCGTCGGCTGAGGTAGGCCAGGGCGTCCAACCAGGATCTAACTTTAAGGACCCCACGAAACCTTAAATTTAAGAAACACACGATTTGGTGGTATTTATATAATAATAATAGTAGCTACGTACTTTATTTAATTTGACCTTGTATACGTATAAGCTTATGTTGCCAAAGTATGCATGGGGAGTCCGGATGATATTAGTTATGAGCCTCTTAGGTAAAGATGTCGGCGGATCAGGTTGTTGGACCATTCTGATTAGGCTAAAGTCGTTGGTACGTCATATTTTTATGATTGTGTTGCGGCGATTGTTATGGGCCGTGTATAGCGTTTGTTTGTTTCAGTTAACACTTCTTTTTTCCAAAGGATTATTTCACCGATATATCGAGATAGTGGATTTCTTACCTTTGGCGGTGGGTCAATTCATGATGTTGTTTAGGTGGTGGGTTAATTCTTTGGAGTTTGTGATTATAGATTTGTCGTTGATCTCCGGGATTTCCTAAGACGATCGCAGCAGTTTTCGTTTTTGTATCCTTATCGGATTTGATATTAGCATTGCTGGTTAGTTTATGTTGACATAATTGATTTTGGTTATCAATTCGGTCAGTCGCACTTGTGATACCTCCGTCAGCATTGGGTGCAGCCTGTTTCGCTGTTGTTGGTTATGCTCGGTTTTACTGTATATTCCGTGAGTTTAGATGAAAGTACGTGTATAATTTTCTCCTGGTGCAGGTTTTACTTCATGGTCGAGTGCCACGTAGCTTATAGTGCGACTTCTCTGAACTTTCTCTAACGTGTTCTGGGCCATGTGACAGAGGAAAAATCGCATGGTTAAAAACAAAATTCAGAGAAAAAAAGGACCGATTTTGCGTTTTTTAAGAATCCAGAATTTTCTTCTGAAGAATGTAAATGTGATGTCGAACAAATATTCTAAAGCAGAAATTCGGTATGTTTCTAATAGTTATAAATAACGACTTTTGTAATGCTATGAGTGCTATGGGTGATGACGAATTCATGTTAAGACCCCTCAAAATACAAGGCCCCTCTCGCCCTTGTTTTTATGACGGTACCAGAGTCCGAACGGCGAATGAAAACTCAGGATATCTCTTAGCCAGCAAATAACTGAGAGCGGAATAAATACCACGCTGATAAAAATACTAAGTGTAAAGATGATACGAAACTTGGTGAAGAAAATAATAAGCCCGGCAGTTGTGATAGCGAAGAGTATGATAAATTGCTCCCAAAAACGAATGGCCGATATTAGTTAATGTTTAGTGAAGTGGGCCACGTTAAAGATAATCATTAAACGCTCTCAAAAATTAGAGTAGAGGCCATACATTTTCAGTCTTCCAAGCTAATCCAATAAGGAATAGAAAAGAACCTACATCCAAAAACAATGATCGAAGACAACAGATATCCACGGCAGGCGGGTTCTGTGTACCGGAAAGGAACCCGATGGACCTAGGCCAAAATGGCACAAATCAATACACTTCACGACGCACAAAAGCAGGAGAGAGTGATGGAAGGGATCCGCTCCAAATTGGATCGGGTCCATCGGGTCGAATCGGAAACCAAGAGCAAACCCCGCCGCAGTGGGGAGAGGATAGAGTAGTAAATTGATGGTTGCTATGAGGTTTAAATGAGAGTAGGATGATGATGGAAAGGTCTTTAAAAGTACCATGGCCAACACAGTTTGATAGCGTTTTATAATGTACGGAGATAAATATTGGATAATCCAAATAAGAAAATAAGAATCAACTAGAGCCAGATCGTGGTGCCGATGGTTCAGCGTGAGACGCGCATATACTTACAAAAATTGACGTGGGGTTCAACAACCAAGAAACTATTACGTGCGGAAGCAGACTAATCGTCGAGACCAAAGTTTCGAGCTTAAAACATCTAAAAAATTTTCCAGCCCTGTGCGATTCTCTCCTCTCACAGTACTGCTGGTTATAAAATCACTGTAATCGCATTAATTTCGCCGTCTCGGCAAGAGAAACAATTAGTAAAAAGGAAACGCCGCCCCTTGTTAAATAAGGCTAAGCAAAATATAGGAAACTCGGGCAGGAAGCAACTCTATGTAGAGCAACTCATAGCAATTAAACAGGCGTGTATTCCTGGGTATAAGCTCCAAGGACTAAATATTGCTTCCTCCGAATATCACTACAATATGTTAGTCGTTAAACATTAACTAGATTGTTTAAAAATCAATAAAAGGTATGTCTTTTTCTGCTGAAATCTTTAAAAGAAAATGGAAGCCAAGCCTGAATTTTATCTCCGTAACTCCTAGGGGCTAGAAAAATAAAACATTTTGAAGAAGGCAGGAGTAGGCCCAAGTCAGTTAATTGTTGCACTGCTCTGCGTATGAATACAATATAAAATTGTGCCGGAACGCAAGCAAAGCAGATATAATCATTTGGTATCGCATAGTAGAACGTACTGACAGATATTAAGATAACGAAGAACAGTGTTAACGGAATCGAGAGTGGAAACAGTCTGTAATGAAATCGGATAATAGAAATAAATAATGTCTGGATAGTGCAATAAGACTAACTTGCCAGATGATCTCAATCTTCATGTAGGAAAAGCACCAGAACTGCTGCGATTTCATATTACTAATAAACGACGAAATGATGGAAAACTTATTATTTGTATTATTTTTTTTTTCCGAGAGCTGCGGAAATAAAGGCTCTCCGAAATGCTAACAAGCCGAAACATAAAAAGAAAACCAGTTGAAAAACACCAGGAAGAAAAAAACTTTCCCGGTTTATTTTGGAATTGCTTGAGTGATGGTCAAGCTAATTGAAACAAGAATTGTAAAACCTAACTAAGTATATACAAAGCTAAAAGTATGCCACCGGACCATGCATCAAGATCTAAATGAAAAAACAATATGTAAAAAACAACTATTAGTTTAAATCTGCCGCAAATTCGCATAAAAGTGAATTGTATATAAAACATTCATCATGAGTCTTTCTAATGAGTTGTTTTGAAAGAAAAAAGATTGATAGGACGTTAGACATAGATCGCATTGAATCGTTGTTAGGTCGACATACCGAAGTCATGAAGAAACGCATTCCCCTCTACGTAAAATTTACATTTAAAGAATAATGAACTATGTTGTTGTGAATACGAATTTGTAATCATTATGCTTAATTTATGTATAAGTTCCCCCCAGTTTTTTAGTGTGCACTACACTACGCAATTGATTTACGAGTAATTCAATACCCGTAAAAACCAATTTCAAACTAAATATCGGCAATGAACCAAAATAAGGCTTTTAGACTTCGGACATCTTTAGTGAAATTAGAAATTCACTTTTTTTAGCTGGTGGATGTTAACCTTAGACTCCCATCGTATGCCGGTATTTTATTTGGCTTGCTTTTGAAAGAAAATCCATTTCATTTCGTTTAGGGTGCAAATTTTGCGTCCGTTATCCGTTCTCTAAATTGTAAACAGAGCAATATTTTAAATAATTATCTAATGCATGTACATTCTTCAGCATCCGAGATTCTTCTTCCTAACAACTAGAACCACCATTCACTTTCAGAGTAGTCATCTACTGAGCGTATTTGAAATACTATAATCTGACCCATTTTATTTTCATTACCTTATTCGTGTGTATTCGTGCCCTATATGTCCAAAGCGCTAAGTCCCTTATCATGCTTCTTTAACGTTCTGCTGCGCCTTTACCTCCAGGTTGATGTGAATTGCCGTTCTTGTAAAAGGTCGAATTTAATTACACGAGTTCTTGCACACGAATTGCCCAATAGTTTATACTTATACCTGTGAATAACAGTCTTCATTGTAGCAACAAGTCTATTGTCGCACCTTTCTCTCTTTTACAATAGAAAATCCAGAAATGATCCTTGATACAGAAACGGATGGGTCCATCAAACATAATTATCAGAAAAAAATGTTATAATCAACTAAGAAATAGAAAGTTGAGCCTGATATAATTGAGTATGCTCCTTTGGTGTTTGCTCTCCTTTTGACAGAGAACAAATCTTTCACACAACAACACCGATTTTCGTACGAAAGAATGACCGCACGCTACCTTTTTATTTAGGCGTTTATAATGCGGTTAAACCATCGCTTAACGTTTTCGAAGCATACATTTAACGGGAGACAGAGCCGATATTGTTTTTGAAAAAGCCTTAGGCACCTTCAACTCCGCCCCGTTCTTTGAGAAAATTAAAAAAAAACAAAGTTGTTCAATTGTTTTGTCCTAAAGTTGCATTTTGTGCCACGAAGTATTTTGAATGAAGAATAGAGTCTTCTCCGCCTTAAATTTATGATAACGCTCAAGTTTACTAACACGGCATCACTTATTTCTTAGGATTATTTAGTATTTAAAGTAATTACAGCTTATAAAGAGACCAAAAAATTGTTTTAAATGAAACAATGCCTCTATTAAGAGCGCAGAAGAACCTCGTCTCACATAATCATAGAATCATATAAAAAAAAAAAGGCCAGGCGGTAAAGTATGAGAGCTCCTGGTCTATTTATCCTTCCCCAATCCATGTATCACTTCTGCTGTCGTCCCGATGACCCGTTCGTAGCATGGACACAGCTCTTTTTGGCTATGTAGATCTCCTAATCCTCTTTAAATACCTTCTCAAGAATTAAGAAAACATTAGGGATAAAGGAGAGGACCTCACGGACATCACACACATAGATTGGTCTAATTTAATAGCAGCTCAAGTGTCCGCCTAATAAAAACCGTGAATTTTCACTAGAGTCACCACAAGTTTGTTTTTTTCTTACTTTTCATTAGATAACAACGCGTATAATCCTAGCACGTTCCATACCTTCTCTGGAAAAAAGAATATATTTATCATGTATACACACAGAAATACCCCGCCTATTGCACCTAACGGCTACTGAGACTATTTGACTGCGCCAATATTGGCGCGATCTATACCCGCAGACTTCTTTATAGTGACGAGAAAATAAAGGGTTGTATAATATTTGTTTAAAAAATACTAGCGCGAAGAATCTTCGAAATTTATAACGAGGACACTGTTTTCTTATTTTATCGGAGTATGTGGAAAGTTTTTAGTGATATTAGTAATAGCCTCACACCCTTAAAATTCATCCCCCGGTCTCTCACACATATTCCTCCTTGTTTATATCATTTGCTTCCCTCTTCTCCTACACATTCCCTTGCACACACACATCCTTTTATCAATTGCCATGGTCTTCCTCCACAGAAACTAGATAGTATTTTAGTGATATATAGAACATTGCTAAACCAATACTTAAAATTAAGTACACTAGACAGAGTTTTAATTGAGCATAGAATAAAAATTTCTTGATTACAAACAAATAATGATTAGTGTATTTAATATCTTGAGCCTTTTTTGCATGTACTACCTTGGTACAGATTTATAACCATGTAAAGTTCCCATACTAACCGTACTTATGATTTCGAGGTGAACGTGTATTATCGATATATTGATAATAATTGTACCATTCCTGATTTATGTATTTTTCCGACTATCTAAATTAAGGCCACTAAACTCAATTAGAGGTTTGGTATTTATACTGTTTTGGTTTATTATCTATATGATACAAGTGATTAGACACTATTATTAGCTCTTTTTTAACAAGTGCGAAGGTCTGGATGCTATTATTGATAGTGCTATCATATTGAATCCTGCATTTATTATGATTCTGACCATGAAATAACAATCACATAATGACCGCATACGAAGTTTGAGCACGATTATACAAATCCCTTCAACATTAGTAATATTCTTACCTTTCTCTCAGCCCCAACTAACAAAAACTGTTTTCAGTTTTCTGGACTTTCCTTGCTGCATTTGTAGATACTGTTATACACTCGACACTTATGTCATTTTGCCCGTAACTTAGTCCGAAATTCTCTTGACTATACCAAAGGAGAGGACTTCGTTTTCATACACTCAAATACTTAATTTTTTAAATTATTAAAGACTATTCATCAGCTTACTCAACTCACTATTTCCACATCAACCCACACCCTCGTATGAGATTTCTTTCCATTTGTCTTTTACCTCGCCCCTGCGTTCGTTCCTCCCTTCGTATTCCCTCACAGCCCCTTCCTGCCCATTCTGACAATCCCACTTTTTTTCCTTCCACAACTCAACGCCACTTTCTTTCCCACGTGCAAAACTTCCTTCTGTCTACTCCATTTTTCTTGCACTTCTGTCCGCCCAGTATTTCATATATTTTCTGCATTTCGGCGTGACTCCCACCGTCTTGATACTACTGTTTAGTTCCCCTTACCCCCCACATCACTTCCACATTTCCCCACCCTCCACCAGCCGTTTTCTTCCTGGTGGGTTTACCCTGTTTTTTTCGTGCCTGTTCTTCTTTCGCGCCTCTTCCGCCTCCGCCCCACATCCCTCCCACTCCTTCTTTTTGCGGTTTTTCCAGCCACCGCAAGCGTTTTAGTGTTTTCCTCCGCGCAACTTCACGCCACTTGTTTCTGCGTTTTATTTGGCCACACTCATTTAAAATTGCTTACCATTTCCCACCCTTGTTCTCCGCGCGTCAATTGCTGTCCCCTGTTTCGTTTTTATTTTGAGTCCTGAATGTTTTTCCTAACATGATCGCGTTACCCATTAAGTCCTTGACTCTTCTGGTTGCCTACGTTTTTCCCTCCCTCCGCCTGCACCCACTCACTCGGGCCCTCTCCTTCTCTCCCTGTTTCTTTCCGGGCTGTAGCAGCGACCTGCATTCTACCGCTATCCGCGCACCCAAGCGCCCATCTTTTGCTTTTAACCCTTTCTCTGTACTGATACATGTAACAATCCGCCCCCACTCTTTATCAACAGATCGCAATCTTCATCCTTACTCAACTCCACGCCTTTTATGGCTACTGCGTGGCTCATGGGTGGCTGCCGCTTCATGTTACAACGCTCCTCACACGGGGGCTCCTTCTTTTCCGTCCGACGTCCGACCGGCGCCTGAACCTCACGCTCTCACCTCCAGCCTAACTGCGAGGAACACTATGCCGCTGCACCACTTTTTTCGTGTCACGGTCGCCAACTTGTGTGGAACCACGGCACTTGTGCCTGGCACCACGGCGGGCATGCTCAACAAAACCATCTGCACCCACCGCTGGCTACTGGTTGTTATGTTTACTGGGCCCCACACCCTTCCGTACTCCTCCACGCTCTCTCCGTCATTGTAGGCACTCCTTTCAGACCTCCCATCCACTACTCACACCCTACCCTCCGCCCAGATCCCCCGGCGGCGGGTTCATGTGTCACCCAGGCTCGCCCGCTGGACCCTCTCCCTTGCGCCCACGCGCTCTCTCCTCCCCCACACCCGGCAGGACGGGGCACCGGAAGCGCACTCCGCTGCCCCTGGATAGCGGTCCTCGGGCTCGCTCCGGTACCCCCGACCCCGCGCGTGGGACATCAGGTGTCGCTGGTTGTCAGTGTTTTTGGTCTGGCCTGTGGCGTCTTTAACACCGGGCTTCCCCATACCACTTTGAATGCGTTAATGCTTACGTCATGTGTGGTCATCCCATCACCTCAGCTCGTGGTGCCTGGCTTCGCAATCGGCCCGCCCTTGCCTGCACCTGCGCATGGGCTATAACCACGGTTTCGCCCCATCCACTCCCAACCTTTTTCGCGTGGCTCTATCCTCTCCGTACCTGCTGCGTGCTCTCACTGCAGTGTTTCCTTCGCCCGTTCGCACAACTCAACTGTACCAGAAGCCTTGTTAAATTGCGCTTCACCTGGACTCGGGCCGCCCTCCCTCAAGCACTCATCCGGCACATACCCGCGTGTATTATACTACGTACGAATCTGCTACTTCTCTTTTACTTCATGTTTGTCGGAATTCCCTACTCCACGACATTTGCTTAACACGGCCCATACGGTCTCTTTTTTCTGTGAAATCTTTAACGACTGCGCAATTTTCTCTCCTGACCCGCACCAATTTGGCGCCGTTAGACGTTGCCCTCCGTTATTCGTGTGCCTGCTGCCTGTCATGTAACCCACCACTTGCACCACCCGACACGCCATCCTACATTTGGTCACTCCACGACATGTCACACCATAATGCCCCACCCCCGCACATTTCCCAGTCACTGCCGCGGCCAAGTTTGTCAACTGTCCAGGCAACACTCAACCATGTGCACTCAACCTCTGTACACTTTCTCCTTTCGAGCATGCGCCCCACCCCCACTCGCTGGTTTCTTTACCCCCGCACATAATCAAGTGGCATATTTTCAATTGTTTTTTTTGGCTTCGGCATAGTCTCGCCACTACACGCACATGCTAACCACCCCAGTGACCCACGCCAAGGAGCACCCTATTACGGTTTATTTTTTGGCCACATTTGCACTCACTTTCTCGCCCGTTTTCCCTCACCAGTCAATTCCCCCCGCTCGTCTCCAACGCCCTCTCTCACACACTATAGTCCCTCTTCTTCGACACTTTCAGCACACATTTAACAACTCCGGCCTCAATTCCAGTTTTTTCCTTGTTCCGCCCCTTGTCTCACACGTATTGCGGCCACCTTGGCGTTACCACACTTGCCTGCTGTCTTTCGTGCACATCACGAAAAGGTATCCTGCGACTCGCAATTTCTCGTCACCTCCAACACATTTCACACAGACCATGCCTGCACCTATGTATAGTGTGCAATCGCATTTTCGTCATCCAATTACTGCTTCCTTTCTGTATCGTGTTCCCCGTTTTTTCGTTACTTTCACCTCCCGGTACCGCACACACAATTATTAACGTCGACAACATTCTCCCACATATAATTCCCTCTAACCCTGCAGGTTCCTTGGCTTTAGGCCCATAGCACATTCCCTTTTTTCAACGTGTGGCTGATTCACTTGTCCCCCGTCGTCTGCGGTCCTTTTTGATTCTTTTGACCGAATATGCGCTTATGGTTTGGTGCCATTTCCTCGTTCCGTTCTCTGCCTTTCCCCGCGGCAACTACTTTACAACTCATTCTTGCCTCATTTATCCGGCTCACGCATTTCTTCACCCTCAGCCACCATTCGCACTTTACGCATCATATTTTTTCAGGGCATTTGAAACTCAATCAATCGACACGCTTTTTCTTTCTTCCTTACCAATTCAATTCCTCCGTTGAACTGGCCTCATCTCCACCCAAAGTCCGCTCCGTCGACTTAGCCTGTTTTACCTGGCGTTTCGCTGAGTTTTTTTCGCTCGGATTGATTTGACTTGCTCTCTGTCCACCCAGGTCGACTTATTGCCAAACTTTTCTCCCACACGTTCTGGTTCAATTTGTTAAATCCTGTGAACTCCGTTTAAGACCTATTTTAAGCCTGTTTCTCTTATCCTCTTTTGCTCGTCAACTTTTTTTTAACCTTCCCACCCACTTTCTCCTCATCATGATTTATACAGACCCGAACAATAACGGGCCACTTTCTCTCTTCCGCCTCAGTCCTCAAAATACCCGCCAACACCTTGTTCTCCTCCCTCCACCCCAACGTTAAGCGCGGAACATCACTCTGCGCCATCTTTGTGTTGCGTTATTTTCTCACACAGCCAATCTTTAATCCCTGAGATTTTTCGCACGCCCCCTACGCGATTTATTCTGCCTCCACATAGTTAACCCCTACGTTTGCGCAACCCATTTAACGGCGCCCGCTGCCGCTCTTCGTTTTTTTCTCGAGCAACCGCCTTAAGTCACTCGCAATTCTACGGTTTTGCGCACATTCCAAGTACAAAACAAACTTTGCCTTGTTCCTGTCAATTCCACTTATTTAAACGCCTTCCACGTCCTTGCCTGAGCCAATCCGTATTTACAACCCTTTCTAGCTCCCTTTACCCAAAGGGTGTCCGGGCGTCCCGAATTTTTCGAAAATTCTTTAACACGTATTTCAACAAGACAATCAAACACTACGCGCCACACCACAACAAAACAATTGTTTTAACATGACCCTGTCACGCAGAGACAACCTGAATTGTGTCCAATCATAGCTCGC
>PGFW01058027.1:0-19055 GCA_003123925.1 Haematobia irritans | reverse complement strand
TGAAGAATTTTTACACTTTTATTTAACAAATGAAAAATTGTTACGTTTTTTTATACCATCCACACAAAGGATAATGACGAATACCGAATTTGCTAATTTGTATAGAAAATTTTTGCAAAATTTATTTCCAATTGTTGGTTTTTTTTTTTGAATTTCAGCTATAAAACCAATGCATTGAACCTAAACTACAAGTGTAGCTTTAACCAATAGATGGAAAAGAAGGTTTGTCAAATTTATTTGGTGGGCAAAGGCCCTATAGACTGCAAGATGGTGATGGATGCACGTTTCGGAATTACACATTCCCTCAATCAGACATCCTCTACTTGCAGCAAACATAATAACCATTATCGAAAAATCAGACAGTTCATTAAACCACAATAAACGCACACTTGAACCCTCCGACAAAAAGGCTACATTGATAGCCCGGGGGGCTTGTCTAAATAAAATTCGAATAATAGGGCTTTGCCCAAATGAATTTGACAAACATTATTTTCCTCCTGTTGGTTTAAAGCTACCTTGAGTTTAGTCAATGCATGGTTTTAACTGAAATCAAAAACAAGAAAATGATTGAAGATTAAACCAACCAATAAACAAAAAAAAACACGAAAATTTTATTTCTATATAAAAATTTTGTCAAATTTTTATTATCTATAGAAAATTTTTTCAAAAATTTTATTTCTAAGAAAATTTTTGTCAGAATTTTATTTCTACGAAAATTTTGTCAAAAATTTTATTACTATAGAAGAATTTTGTCAAAAATTTTATTTCTGTAAAAATTTTGTCAAAAAAGTTTATTTCTAATTGGAAAAGTTTTTCAAAAACTTTTGTAAATTTTTATTTCTGTCCAAAATTTTGTCCAAAATTTTATTCTGTAGAAACATTTGTCAAATTTTATTTCTATACAAAATTTTTGTCAAAATTTTATTTTCTATAGAAAATTTGTCAACATTTTATTTCTATAGAAAAATTTTGTCAAACAATTTATTTCTGTTGAAAAAGTTTGTCAAAATTTTATTTCTGTCAACATTTTTTTCAAAATTTTATTTCTGTCGAAAATTTTGTCAAAATGTTTTTTCTGTTGCACATTTTGTCACAATTTTATTTCTATAGAAAAGTTTGTCAAAATTTTATTTCTATAGGAAAATTTATCAAATTTTATTCCTATAACATTTTTTTCAAAATTTTATTTCTGTCGAAAATTTTGTCAAAATGTTTTTTCTGTTGCACATTTTGTCAAAATTTTATTTCTATAGAAAGTTTGTCAAAAATTTTATTTCTATAGAAAATTTTATCAAAATTTTATTCGCTATAGATTTTTGCAAATTTATTTTTTCGGACAATTTTTTTTTGGTTTTCAAAAATATGTTATTTCTGTTAAGAAAAATTTTGAAAAAAATATTTATTGTTTACCGACAAATTAACAACACTGCAACTCAAATGTACTAAAAATCTGGAAAGTAGACATATGATGTAAATGTCAAACTAAACATATGATTTGAATATGATCTTTTTTGAATTTTCTTTATACCTCTGTCTTGAAGATTTGATGACACTCTAGTTTTGTTAACCTTATAGGATAGTCATTCGTTTTTATAATAAACTATTGAATTTAAACAACGTGTTCTTACTTGTCTTTGGTCCACGCTAATTCCACATGCGTATTGAGGTTAACCCCCAACAAAAGGTTATGGGCCCAGAGAACCAAAGTACAAGTCTGGTTTAAATAAAGTTTAAATTCAATTGGAATTGATTCGGTTTTTTGAAATTGTTTTACACGGAGTTAATAAAACAAGAAGAATGCTAGCTCAATTGTAAAAAGTAAATATTACAAGATTGAGGCGGTGTAACTAACATGACATGGTGTATCCAAGTTAAGAGTCTGCTGGTCACGTTGGATCTTTGGAGCACTGTTGTTGATAAATGCCCAGAAGCGATCCAGAAAAAGCAGTTTGGTTAAACAACGATAAGAAAGCCTTGGCTACCATAACTTTAAGTGTGAAGCCCTGTCAATTAATCCATATCAAAAATTCACTTACCGCGAAGGGTGCATGGGATGCACTAAGCATGGTTTATAATGCAGCTTCAGCCTCAAGGAAAGTACAATTGTTCAAAAAGTTGGTGAGATTTAAAATAAATTTCCACGAAAAGTTTGCCCCACAATTAAATGATTTTTCTTCGACCGTTGATGAGCTTAAAGAAATTGAAATCCACTTAAATAAGATTTGGCTCAAGTGTTTTTACTTTTATGTTTCTTCTCTGATGAATTAGAAAATTATTGTTTTTGTAAGCAATAGAATTGTCGTGATAATTTGCCAGCCAATTTGACAATACTGGTATCCAAAAATTTAGAAGAAGAAAATGCGAAGAGGAGACAAACAATGCAATGGTACAGCGAAACTGTAATTTGCGGCGAATTTCAAGAATTGACGCAGTAAAGCCCGCAAAAGTATACCAACAACTTTGAGCAAGAAATTAAATCACGGCAAGTATCGCAGCATAATGAAAGCTACAGGTTTGGAGAATGTAATGTATGCAACAACAAAAACAATGTAAAATGTTTTCGCTGTGGGAGATGGGGGCATATACGATCTCAATGCAAAGTCAATGGTAAACGGGATCATGATTTTGCCTCTTGTTTATTTGAAGGTGACACTAACATAAGAGAGTCGTGGGTGCTGGACAGCGGTGCTACATCACACATGTGTAGGCGTAAAGAGTGTTTCGAGAATTTAAGAGGAGTCCAAAAGCAGAACATCGTATTAGCGCAGCTGGTGAGACTATTATTGCTCAAGGTATTGGAGACATTAAGCTGAGATTTAAAGAGTCGACACTTACTCTTCATAATGTTTGGTATGTACCCCAACTACATTCAAATTTTTTATCGATAACAAAAGTTGTAAAGGCTGGTCATCGAGTTATATTTGACAAAAATAAGGCGAAAATAATGAGTAAAAATAATCAAAAGATTTTGACAGCTGACTTAATGGGAGATATGTTTATAGTAAAGAAATATAATAAAAAGCGCAAAAAGGTACTGCAAAAATTAATATGCTGTAAGAGACGAATTGAAGGAAAAAAGTGCATCAAAGGTTTGTCAATATTAACATGAAAGAATTTGGAGAAAATTGTCATCGCAATACAATGGTAAGAGGTTTGGCCTTCAAATTTCAAAAGAGCAATTGATTGTAAATGACGTGTTGCGATTATGCAAAATTTCGGCAGCTCCATATAAAAGCTATGCCAGTGTACAAACCAAAATATTTTGGAATTGGTGCATACTGATTTATGCGGACCAATGGGTGTTTCGTCAGTGGGTGGATCTTATTATTTCATCACATTTATTGATGATTACACACGATACGTGAATACATATTTTCTAAAAAGAAAGTCAGATGCATTTGAAGCATTCTGCAATTTTGCTGCCGGACTGCGGAGACAGACAGGCCGCAGAATTAAGGATAGTTTAGGAGGATAATTGGAAAGGAATTTTATTAATTCCAATTAAAAGAACTATTTCTCAAGGCGTGGTATTGTTCAACCAGAACCACAGTTTGGTTATTCGCCACAACAAAACGTGTGTCTGAAAAAGGGCAAATAGGACCCTATGTGGAATGGCGAGTGAAAGAAGAAATAGTAAGAATTTTTATTGGATAATTCCTGGTCTGCCTCAAGTCTTGGTCAGAGGCCGATAAATACATCGACAATATTTTGAGGAATAGGACTCCAACTAAGGTAATTGGAATGTAACCGCCAGTTTGAAAAATGGTTTTGGAACGGAACCATCAGTTTCATTATTTTAGAACGTTTGGCTGTGAATGCGTAAATTTTGAAAAAAAAGGTCCAAACTAAAGGTGGAAAATTTTTTACCCAAGGGTATGAAATGAAAATCGTTGGTTAATGAATAACACAAAGGGGATATAAAGCTATAATAATCCGATTACCCGACAAGTGCTTATAGCTCGTGATGTTATCTTTTTTGAAGAATCTTTCGAAAAAGTGGTAGATTCTGCAGAGGGCGAATCTGATAAATTTTATACGGATATTTTGAAGCCAAAATTAAATGAACATCACAATGAAGGCGAAATGATGGAAATTTCTTGTGAAGAAAATCCGGAAAATTTTTCTGAAATTGGAGAAAATGTAGAAGGCGAGGTAGATGAAAATAAAAGGCGAAATGGAAGAAAAGCGTAAGAAGGCCAATTTGAACTGGAAAATTATCGACAATGAAACCGAAAGGAAGATACAATTAATTGTGGCAATAAAAGAAGCTTGGAAGCCTAAAAAAGTAAAAAAATGGAGGTGTTTGGTAGACCCGCCGAAAAGTTATTGTACCGAAGCAGGTCCTGAAAATGTTTTAAATTCAATATATCGAAAATCCTACAACTGCTGGCTCAAGCTCTAAAGAATCTGAAAAATGCCTGAAATGTGGAAAAGGCGTAATGTCAGAAAAGAATATAAAAGTTTAATGAAAAACAGGACATGGGATTTAGTGGAAAGACCTAGTGGCAAAAATGTTATTGGCTGTAAATGGGTTTTTGCAATTAAACAAAAGCCGGATGTTCCAATGAAAAAATATAAGGCGCGTTTAGTGGCCCATGGATGTTCACAAAAATATAATATCGATTACCAAGAGACGTTTGCACCTGTCGTAAGACATTCGGTAATACGATTACTGTTGGCTTTAGCAAGGCGAAGTACAAACATATACGTGAACGCACATAGATGTTTGCTGGGCGGCGTATTTAAATATGGTGGTGATTGAGGACGAAGTTTACAATGGTTCAGCCACCGATGTTTGAGGAATGAAAAAATCCAAAAATTTTGTATGTAAACTAAAAAAGGCTTTATATGGCTTAAAGCAAGCCGGACGTGAATGGAATAAACGCATTAATGATATTCTAATTGAAATGGGATTCCAGAGATGTAAATCTGATACATGCGTTTACACTCGAAGAAAAAACAATTGTTTGAGTTTTATTGCAATTTATGTGGACGATATGTTGCTTGCATCATCGAGTCAGGTGGAAATGAAAAATATTGTGAAATATCTCAACAATTATGTGGAAGCTGTTGATCGTGGACCCGTATCATTTTATTTGGGAATGGAAATTGAAAGAAGTGGATTAACTGGTGACATAACCATTCATCAAAATAAGTATGCTAAGGAGATTTTGGAACGATGGGGAATGCAAGAATTGCAAGCCGGCCAGCTACTCCCTAGGTTGAATGGTAACAGTTTTGTAGAAGTGCGACAAAAATTGTGAAGATTTGGATACAAGTGGATACCAAAGTCTTATTGGCGCACTGATGTACTTGGCAGTTGTAACGAGGCCGGACATAATGCATGTTGTATCTAAACTGTCACAGTACAACACACATCCACACAAGGAACATTTCCTGGCTGCAAAGCATGTTTTGAGATACCTCAAAAATAATTCGGAGGGTAAAATCATTTATTCTGCTAAATATGAAAATTTTGATTGCTTTACAGATGCAGACTGGGGAAATGATCCGAGCGACCGTAAGTCCTTTTCAGGACATGTCGTGTTTTTGGCTGGTGGACCCATTGCCTGGGAATCCAGAAGCAAGTCCGTAGTGGCATTGAGTACAATGGAAGCCGAATATATTGCTCTATGTCAAGGCGCAAAAGATGTCGTATTTCATCGAGGCTTATTGAAGGAGATGGGTTTTGGAGACTATAATTGATCATCCTACTCGAATACAATGTGATAACCAAGGGAAAAAGGCGCTTCCCCATTATGGTTAAAAACCCAAACAGTTGCAGAAGAAAATGTAAACTAATAGATATACTTTCCCATTACTACGGGACAAAGGTAATGAAAGTTAAGGACATCGATTGTTATAATTGTTGGTTAGCCGATGAATAATGGCGGCAGAATATTTTAACAAAAGTCATTAAATAAGCATAGAAAAGAAAAAAAAAAAAAAAAAAAAAAAAAATAAAAACCAACAAAGAAGCAATTAAATGGATGTAAATAATTAAAGATTGAAATGTAATGTTTTGAAGATTTGATTTTGATTAAGTACATTTGACTTGAGAGGGCGATTGTTACCGACAAATTACAACACTGCAACTCAAATGTACTAAAAATCTGGAAAGTAGACATATGATGTAAATGTCAAACTAAACATATGATTTGAATATGATCTTTTTTTGAATTTTCTTTATACCTCTGTCTTGAAGATTTGATCACTCTAGTTTTGTTAACCTTATAGGATAAGTCCAATTCGTTTTTTAATAAATAAACTTATTGAATTTAAACCAAGTGTTCTACTTGTCCTTTGGTATTCCAACGCTTAATTCCCACATTGCCGTATGAGGTTTAACCCCCAAACATTTATTTATAATAGGAAAATTTTATTTCTGTAGAAAATTTTATTTTTTACAGATAATTCGTGAAAAATTTTATTTGCTATGAACGAGATTTTGTCAAAAATTTTATTGACTTTAGAAAATGGTTTGTAAAATTTTATTCTACAGAAATTTTGTCAAATGAAAAATGTTTCTATAAGAAACATTTTTCTATTAGAAAATTGTGCCAAAATTTTATTTCTATAGACATTTGTCAAAATTTTATTTCTATAGAAAATGTTGTCAAATTTTTTATTTCTATAAAAAAATTTTGTCAAAATTTTATTTCTAGGGAAAATTTTAATAGTAGTAGCTTTTGTAGTTTAAGTCAATGCAATGTTTTTAAGATGAAAATCAAAAACAAACAACAATGAATTTGAAGATATAAACCACCAAATAATAAAAAGCAACGAAACATTTTATTTCTAATAAATAAATTTTTGTCAACGATTTTATTTCTATAGAAAATTTTTGTCAATATTTTAATTTTCTTATAGAAAATTTTGTTCAAAAATTTTTATTATCTGTCGAAAATTTTGTCCAATCTTTTATTTCTTTAGAAAATTGTCCAAAATTTTATTTCTATAGAAAACCTTTGTCAAAGAGATGTTTATTTCTATAGAAAATTTTGTCACATCTAATTTCTATAGAATAATTTTGTCACGGATTTTTATTTCTGTTGAAAAGTTTGTCAAAATTTATTTCTATGGAAAAATTTTGTCAACATTTGATTTTCTAAGAAAAATTTTGTCAAAATTTATTTGTATAGAAAAATTTTGTCAAAATTTTGATTTCTGTCAAAACTTTTGTAAATTTTATTTCTGTCGAAATAAATTTGTCAAAATTTATTATCTATAATAAGAATTTGTCAAAATTTATTTCTATATGAAATTTTGTCAAACAATTTTATTCCTATTATGAAAATTTGTCACGATTTTATTTCTAAGATTGAAAATTTGTCAAAATTTTATTTCTATAGAAAATTTGTTCAAATTTGTATTTCTGTCGAAATTTGTTCAAAATCTATTGAAAAGTTTATTTCTTCGAAAATTTTTTTTAAATTTTTCTGCCTGACAATTTTGTCCAAAATTTTATTTCTTAGAAATCTTTGAAATTTATTTTATCGACATTTGTCAACATTTTATTTCTATAGGAAAATTTTGAAAATTTTATTTTCTATAGAAAATTTTTGAAAATATTCAAGAAACTTTGAATTTTATCATATTAGAAAATTTGTCAAAAATTTATTTCTACTAGAAAAATTTGTCAAAAATTTTATTTCTATAGAAAATGTTTCAAATTTTTCTATAGCAAATTTTGTTCTAATTTTTATTTTCCTAGGAAATTTTAATTGTAAAGGTGATTTGTTAAGAGCTTGAATAACTTTTTTTAAAAAAAAACGCATAAAATTTGCAATAATCTCATTTCGCTCTTTAATTTGAACGTTAAGATTGGTCCATGACATTTACTTTTTGAAGATAATTTCATTAAATGTTTGACCGCGGCTGCGGTCTTTAGTGGGTGTGCTCATTCGGGAAAGATCCAATTTGGCAACTTTTTCCGAGCATTTTCGGCCGGAATAGCCGAAATTTCTTCGGAAATGTTGTCTTCCAAAGCTGGAATAGTGCTGGCTTATTTCTGTAGACTTTAGACTTGACGCTGCCCACAAAAAATAGTCTAAAGGTGTCAAATGCGATGCATCTGGTGGCCCAACCTTACCGGTCCCATTTCTTTGAGATGAAATTGTCTCCGAAGTTTTCCCTCAAAATGGCCATAGAATCGCGAGCTTGTGTGCATGTAGCGGCCATCTTGTGAAGACCACATGTCACACCAAAGTTCAGTTCTTGCATTTTTGGCAACAAAAAAGTTTGTTAGCAATCGAACGATAGCGATCGCCATTCACCGAACGTTGCGTTCCAACAGCATATCTTGAAAAAAACGTCCAATTGATTCCACCACGCGTAGCAAACCACTACCAAACCAGTGCATTTTTCGCGGATTGCATGGGCAGTTCTTGAACGGCTTCTGGTTGCTCTTCACTCCAAATGCGCAAATTGTTGCTGCTTCAATATTTTCCTAATTTTCATCCCACTGTTCTCTAACTCAAAATGGTATGGGGTGAAAATGGATTTATCGAATGAACGGATTTCAAATGAAATTTGTTTAAGTTAATTTTGAATACGGTAAATAGGTTCTCTCTTGTGTTGTTGTTGTTGCTGCTGCTTGTACTCGTGTATAAATAGGAAAAAATGTTAATTGAGTGTACAAAGAAAAATAAAATAACAATAAAAACAACAGCTCTTCGAATGTTAATTGTGAATTCATAATGAAATTATGAATACACAAATGAATGATTTATAAAATTAATTAATCCACACAGCAAATGCTCTCTATATACAATGCCAGTAGTACCAGGGTATGGAGATATACTCTGATAACCAAAAAAAAAAAATCAATTCAATTTAATTCAATAAATAATAAACATAATAAATTTTATAAGACCTTAATAGCAATCAACATCATTAATAACATAGTACATATACAGACATTCATACTAATATTTGAGGTTTCATTTATGTGGCATACATACGAGAACACCATTCTAATTATTATGGATAGTTGGGTTTGTACATTAATTACTTAGATTGTAGACAAACCCTAGTTTTTTTTTATCCAATGGAATTTAACTTAGTTTTTTATTAAAATTTATTTTAAGCAATTATGAAATTCCAATAAAATAATTTTGCGAATTTAAACTATGGGAATATGAGTTATAGCATTTATTTCTTCGCCAAAGCTATGAATGTACACAATGTATCATAGAATCTGAGGTTTTGAAGATAATTTTCAATGGTTGGTGCCTCTGTAAACCGTATAACTAAATAGGAAAATTCTAAATTTATCAAGCTTGAGGCCAGCATTGCAGCAATCAATTGACGATTTTAGCAAAAGTTCAGCGGATGGCATCTTTGTGTATCTCAAGCGCAAACTGAAAAAAATATTCACCTAATATTAAAGATTATGAAACGTAAATTTTAGGTCACGCAATTTACACAATATTAACCCTTAAATGCACAAGAACACCTCCCCCTCCAATAAAAATATATAATATGCAAAATGGTAAAAAAGAACATCTGCATAACACATTTTTTTTTGTTTTTTTTTTTCAAAAATAGTGGTTGTATCTTAAAAAATACAGTGCGCTTTAAACTAAGTTTATGTTTGCAAATAAACAATTTGATTGTAGCATCACTGAAAAAAATGTTTACGTGATATTAAAGATTAGGCAACCTCAATTTTAGGATGTGCAATTTACACACTATTAAGTACAAATTTCTTTAAATAAATGAAATTTTAATTAAAAAATGTTTATAATCTTTACTTCAAAAATTTTTTTCATTAAATTAGGACACACAGTTTGATAATTTGCATCCCTTCGTTAAAATTGCATGTCCCTTTAAACTAATGCAAAATTACCGTTAAAGTAAAGAAAACATTTTTGATTTAAAGAAATCGTCCTTAAATTAACTGAAATATTGAAAATTTAGATTAAAGATAAAAACGCTTCAAATATAGGCTAAGATTTATTTTTGAGGATCTTGTATCTTTGGTTTTAGAAGATTTTTTTGAATTAAAGAAAAATTTTTTACTACAAGAAAATCGGTGGATAATTTGGTTTAATTTAAAACTCGCATTTATTTTTACGTGAAATTAGCCTTTTATTAATATACTCCGGAAATAGACCTGAGAGAGAATTCCGATAATTGAGATCTGTACACTATAATGAATTTATAATTTTATAGATCCTAGATATTAAAGCCAGATTAGTCGGAAAAAATATTGTACTTATTTTTAAAGAAACCAGGCATCTTTGTGCTGCGCGAATCAAAACCAAAATCGCTAAGGAAGGGCAGAAATCTTTGTAGTTACCAAGTAAAACTTTTTTTTTGAGAGATGAGGAAGCATAACACAATCAGAGGATATTTTTACGCGTACAGTCAACTTGGTTTACCAAACATTCCTTTCTTTCTAGGTAAAAATTGGGTAATGCACTAAAGATTTTTAGCATGTTTCTTTCTTTTATAAATTTCGCCCAAAGATTTCATTTAATATTTTCTTTTAATTTGGGTTTCAGTTTACACTGTAAATTCGATAGAATTTTCGGCGGCAAAAAACATAATATTTTTAAACTGCGTTATTGCCGTTTTAAATGGAACAAACTAGCTTCGTAGAATTCGGGCCAAATTTTAAAACGCTTGCTTTTTCTTTTTGTATCTTAAAAGATAGAGAGTTTAAAAGATCAAAATCTTCTTTCGAAATAAGAAAATTTTAAATTGAATGAAAGTTTATATATCTTCGCATTTTAAAAGATTCCTTCATATAAGGTTGATCGGTTGATGTCATTGTCCCCTTTGTCAAAGAATAAAAATTGTTGGATGGATTAAAGATAAAAAAAAGCTTCAAATATTAGCTAAGACTTACATTAAGGTTTTTTGCCATTTGTGTCTTTTTGAATAAATAGAAAACATCTTTTTACTTTGAAAGTATCGATATAAACTTCAAAGAAGGATCGAAGTTAACTTTTTTTTGAGTGCAGCTAGCAAGACAAGTAGAGAATAACCGTACAGCCAAATGTCCTTCTCCTTACAAACCGCAGAATTCCAATGCATATGTTTAAAGTAGTAAGCCAAATCAAAACCTTTGGTGTCATACAGGCCGGACAGCTCACATCTATGTTAATGGCCAGTCATTCAGGAGAATGGATTCAAGTTTTTGTTTCAAAGAGCAAATATTATTTTGTATGGTGACCATGGTAACATGCTTTGTCTACTAAAAAATGTTATTTTCTCCTCAGATACTAACCTGCTTGCCCGAAATCAGAATACAAGATTTCCGAGAAAATAATACATGGTTGCGAAACCATGTTACATGGTCAGACCACCATACAAAATAAACATTTCTCTTAAAACATCGTTTTGAGGAGTGATCATAATTAAATCACTCTGGTTTGACACTATTAAATCGTAACTCTAAAGCCACAATGACGAAAGTCCGGAAAAAAAAAAATTCCGGATATCTGGCAAATAACGAATGATCTTTTCCGGTAACCTTACTATCAGCCAATAACTCCATGTACTAATCCACCGTACACTAAGATTAGCAGCCAACAAAGGAAAAGAACAGCTATAGGCGCATAAACGTTCCGTTCTTGTAAATAAAACTTGTCTAAAGTCGTGGAGGATATTCCGGAAGCATTGTCTTCGGGAAAGTTTTCTTAGGAGGATGCTTAACTAACGTCATGTATAAGGGTGATACGGGCAAAATTTGTTCCTAAGGGAAATATCTGGTCGTGTATTAATTATTGTGATAGTATCGGTTATTAAAATATTAGTTTCTAATAAATATTTCTTTATCAAGTTTCAATTAGTATAAATTTCAGGAAAAATATTCAGTATTGCTTTCGCTGTTTGTCCAAATCGCGAATTGCCGGCCTCACGCTGGATCCCTGCCCATCAGATTTTTGTACAGCGCCATTGTCCACAGCTTCTTCGCTACGCAGAAAGCCAGTTTGACTCTTGGAACGTGCTGGCTCGTCCTTAGCAGGTTTTTTTGGTCTTTCTTAGGTTCCGCTTGACAATAGCCCAGTGATTCTCATTGGGCGGAGCTTCTGGCGTGTGTGGAGGGTTGTTGTCGCCCTTGGGAACCACCTTCACGTTGTTGCGGCGTACCCACTCCATGGCCTTTACCGTAATGTCAAGATGCCAAATCCTGCAAAAACAGTACGGAACAACCGTGTGTATGTCTTCACGAAAGGCAGCAGACGGTTTATTCAACACTCACTCCTTTCACGGTAAATTTCTTGGTTGACATTGACCCGGAGCTATTGAAATGCTGCTTTTCAAGCACAGGTACAGATGGCTTGCCAAAACCAGATACTTTCTTCTTGGCGAACTTTGACAGTTTTACTGTTCTTGAAATATTCTGCTTACCTTTCACCTTCCTTTGCCGTATAAAAACTCCGTCCCGCGAAGCTGCTTGTAGGTCGGCTTTGACGTAGTTTTCGTCGTCCATTACCACGCAGGTCAAAACTTCGTCGTATTTGTTATCATCGCGGATTTGGAGTCTACTACCATCTTTGTAAGTTCGATAGCCGGTCGTTGTTTTGGCTCGAATGCACGGTTGTAGACGATAACCCAGCTTATTGCGGCATCTCCGGAGAGAGAGGCTAAGGGTTTCGCTTGAGAACTACCGCAACATCCTCCTTGTTCGTCTCAGCGGCTTCCCGGTTATTCGATTCCCCCCGATCCAGACTTCCCTGGCGTGGTCGACAAAACGTCCCATCAAACACTTATTTACATTGTAACGGTTGATTTGGCAACTTTTAGCGATTTTGCCAGCTTTGCGTGCCGGAGTAGCGCTCGGATTTTTCGCGATGCGCGAGCAAAATACTTGACTACGCCTGCCTCTTCTTGGCTTGGACGGCATTTTGACAAACTGAAGAGTGAATTCCAAAGATCAAAATAGGAGCAACAAATTCTACACACACAGCACCTTCAAAAGTGAGGGTGAGGAGTGTTCAGTGTTTTTTAGAAATGCGAGTAAATTGAAAGAAATACGTCAAGTTTATATTGACCAAATTTTGAGCCGTATCACGTTCATTAAAGTACCTATCTTAAGCGAAAAAAGATATTAGTGGACGAGGATGCAATAAAATGTAGAGTATTCAAACAGTTTTTTACTTCTAGCTTGACGAGGGCTCCTCAGCTAATCACTAGCTCGAAAGATCCACTATTTATGGGCTAGAGCATTCCCACTTCCAGAGATTCAATCTTAAGCATATTTACCGGTTCCTCTTAGAACGCGGAATGGGCATGAGTCAAGATCTTGGAAGCAATTGGCCGTTTAGCAACTTATAGGAAAGATGGGACATTACCAAAGCTGATTCAAAAAATAGGCGCTGCAATTTGACGTCCCTCATTCTGCAAGTAAATGCGGAAACATGGTGACAACAAGCGAGACCCATCCATTCGATATGCAGAAAGGTTAAAGATATTAATGTCGGAAGAAAACATGTGAAGTATGACGCCAGTCTTGGAGGACCGCGTGGGAATAATAACACGGTCGCCTAAGAATTAATGTAGGCATATCGTGTCGAAATTGATTCAGGCAGAGAACGTATGCATTTAAAGACGAGTTTTGAAGATGATGAAGACTTGGAACCTTTGCTGCAGCCCCTTGCGTTAAAATAGCTAGAGATTTGAACACATTAATCGGTGCAGGCGTGATTCGGGAGAACCGTGGCCTAGCGGAAATCAGGGACTGAAACAAATTATGGAATTCCTTTCACACACACCAAGAAGTCTTCCTGGAGTAAGGAAGGGTAACCAATAAGTGTATGTCAGCCCGACATAAGACAGGTAACCTGAAACCTCTTTTCAATCCTAACCTAATCGAACTTAAAAGGTCGAACAATCGAAGGTACTTCATAGCACAACAGTAATTGTGACTGAGTGTGAGAGACCACAACGCAGTTAGTGCGAACAACTAAAGAATGTCGCGCGCTAGCAGAGATCAAATCGGCATTGTCCCACACATCACGATCATGTGTGTCTCTTGTCAATATACAGAGCAAAGAAGGTGTAACAATAATAAACACGGTTATCAAGAATGGCTACGCGAGTCTAATCGCTTGATGGATCAAAAAAAGAGACGAACACAGTTTATTCTCAAAAACACTCCATGATGAACCGCATTTCCACAATACGTCTTTCATAGCGTAAATTCGTAGATAGTCTATTAGCTGATCATGCATAGTCAAATTACTGCCATACTCCTCTCAATCTTTTAGAAAAAGTTTTCAATTAACCCTACACATTCTCACGGAACGCCAATCTTAGAATTCACCTTTGATAAAGATGGTTACAACGTCCCCATGAGTTTCTCAAACGAAATAAGGAATTACTTTCTAAAATGAGCGCTTTGCACCCAGATGAAAAAAACTCCGAGCTTTAGAAACCAAACAATTTGCCAAATTTCTATATTTTATCTAGCTATGCAAAACCATCATTATTTTTTTAGTAGTTGCATTTTCAAATATCCCCCATTAAACATTCAAATGTCGTTCAACAGCAATTTAATTATTTTAATATGGTTTCCGTTTCAATATTCCTAATATTGAAATAGTGAGTAGTACTTGTGTTATTTCCTCACCTATTAGAAATACTTTCCGATTTAATTTAGAAGTAAACTGCACAAACATATAACCAATTATTTTAGAGAATATCTATACGAGCACTTGACTGCTTTGATTTGCTTGCTGCAACCCAACTTACCATTTAAACAATATTGTCCAACATTTTCAAACAATCCACTAGCGACTAATATGTTTGGCCTAGATCGCTAATTGCAAACTTCCCAACGAATGCTCTCACCACAGTCGCGAGAGCAAGAGTTTCAGACAATAAAATTCAAATAATAATAAATAAAATTTTCTACTTAAGGTTTAGATGTAGGGAAAACAAAAGTTTGGTTCGTTGGGCGGGAAATTAGACAAAAACTAGAAAATCGAACAAAACAGGAAAAATTGTAAAACATTTTAGAATTCCTCCCCGATTTCCATCCATCCATATACCTCGCACAAAACTGCAACTCATAGCAAAACAACAATGAGGAACAATTAAGTTTGGCAAATACGAAAAGGGTAAGCGAAGTGCCAATTAAACTTAGGAAAAAAGCCGTTCTCAACAACACTCCATACCTCTAGCAGCACAAAAATTAAGCAAAGAACCCACAGCTGGTAGAAAATAACAGCAAAAATTAATTTTTTTTTTTGCGCAAAATTCTATTTCTATAGAAAATTTTTCGTCAAAATTTTGCTTCTCTAGAATTGTTTCCAAAGACTTTATTTCTATTTTGTCAAAATTTTATTTCTATATGAAAATTTTGCCAAAATGTTATATGTCTGTAAGAAAACATTTTTTGCAAAATGTACTTTTATTTTAAGAAAAATTTTTGCAAAATTTTATTTCTATAGAAAAATTTTTGCAAAAATTTTATTTACTATAGAAAAATTTTGTCAACATGTTTAATTCCTAATAGAAAAATTTGTTCAAAATTATTTTCTATAGAAAATTTTGTCAAAATTTATTTTATAGAAAATTTGTCAAATTTTATTTCGTATAAACAAAATTTTTCTAAAATTATTTTCTATAGAAAATTTTTGTCAAAAATTATTATTTTATTTCTATAGAAAATTATTTTGTCAAAAATTTTTAAATTTTCTTCTATTAAAATTATATTTGTTCAAAAACTTTATTTCAATATGAAATTTTCAATCTATTTAGAATTTTCAAATTTTATTTCTATAGAAAATTTGTCAAATTTTATTTCATAGAAAATTTTCACTCAAAATTTTATTTTTATAGAAAATTTTGTCAAAATTTTATTTCTATAAAAATTTGTTCAACATTTTAAATTTTTTATAGAAAATTTTGTGAACATCTTTTATTTTTAATAGAAAATTTTTGTCAAAATTGTTATTTTTATAGAAATTTTTGTAAAATTGTACTTTTTATAGAAAATTTTGTTAAAATTTTATTTTCATTAGGAAAATTTTTGTCAAAATTTTATTCGTAATAGAAAAATTTTGTTAAAATTGTGTTCCGATAGACAATTTTGTCAAATTTATTTTCTAACCAATTTGTTCCAAGATTTTGATTTCTTATAAGAAAATTTGTCCAAATTTTATTTCTATAGAAAAAAATTTGTCCAGACATTTTTGATTTTAATAGAAAATTGTTGTCAAAATTTATTTTTAAAGAAATGAATGTTGTCAAAATTGTAATTTTATATTGAAATTTTTGTTAAAATTGTATTTTGATAATTGTTGTTAAAAAATTGTATTGTTGATTATTGATTGTCAATATGTTATTGATAAGAAAATTTGTGTTAAAAATGTGTTATCCCGATAGAACAATTGTTGTCAAAAATATTATTTCTATGGAAAATTTGTGTCAAAAAAATTTTATTTCTAACTAAGATAATTTGTCAAAATTGTAATTCTATAGAAATTTTGATCATAATTTTATTTCTATAAAAATTTTGTCAAATTTTTGATTTCTTATAGAAAATTTTGTCAAAATGTTATTTCCTATAGAAAAATTTGTCAACATTTTATTTTTATCAGAAAATTTGTCAACATTTGTTATTTTTATAGAAAGATTTTGTCAAAATTTTATCATAGATTTTGGTCACATTTTATAGAAATATTTTGGTAAAAATTGTATTTTGATAAAAATTTGTGTTAAAATTGCATTTTGACTATTATTGTCAACAATTTTATGTCGAAAAAAATTTTGTAAAATTTTGTTTCTCATAGAACAATTTTGTCGAAATTCTTATTCTATAGAAAATTTGTTTAAAATATTTTTAATGAATTGTACTATCAAAAAATTTTAAGAAATCATATCAATGTTTATTTTTATAGAAAATTTTGTGCCAAATTTATTTCGATGAAATTTTGTAAAATGATTAGAAATTGTCAACCAATTGTATTTTGATTGGAAAACAGTTTGCAAATTTTATTTCTATAGAAAATTCTTTGAAAGAATTTTATTTCTTATACATTGTAAATTTTATTCTTATTTTGCAAAATTGTTATTTCTATAGAAAATTTTGTCAATTTTCGATAGAAAATTTTTCAATTGTCTATCGAATTTTATCAATTTTATTTCTATAGAAAATTTTGTCAAGATTGTTAAATTTCCTATAAAAAATTTGTGTAAAATATTTATTATCTATAGGAAAAATGTTTTGGCAAAAATGTTATTTCGTATAGAAATTTTTGCAAAAAAGATAAATAGTAATTTTATCAAGAATTTTATATCTTTAAAAAAAATTTATTGCAGAAAATTGTATTCATTAGAAATTGAAAATGTTTATTTTTATAGAAAAATTTTGAAACATTTTATTTCTATAGAAAATGTTTTAAAAATTGTTATGTTTAATAGAAAGTTTTTGAAATGTTATTTTCTATAAAAAAAATTTTGGTACGAAAATATAGACTAGAATAGAATAGAAGATTTATCAAAATTTTATTCTATTAAAATTTTTGAAAAATGTATTTCTGTTACAAAATTTTGAAAATGTTTAATTTTATAAAAATTTTTGAAACATTTTATTTCTATATGAAATATTTTAAAATATTTTATTTGTATATACGAAAATTTTATTTTAAGAAAAATGTTTGAAAAAATTATCTTATATAGACAATTTTGTCAAATTTTATTTCTCTTCGACAGTTTTTCATTTTTTCATTTTTCAAAAAATTTATTTCTATGGAAATTTCTCAAATTTATTTACTATAGAAATGTTGTCATATATTTATACTATGGTTTTCAACATTTTATTTTTTTAAAAAAAATTTTGAAAATTTTATTATCGTTAGATAAAAATGTGTTGCAAAAATTCTTATTTCTATAAAGAAATTTTCGAAAATTTGAAATTTTGTCAAACTTAGGAGTAAGTAGTAAAGGAAATTTTGTCAAAATTTTATTTCTAGTAAAAAATTTGTTAAAAATTTTATTTCTATAGAATAATTTTGTCAAAACTGTTATTTGATAAAAATGTTTTTCAAAATTTTATCTTCTATGGAAAAATTTTGTCAAAATTTATTTGTATAAAAGAAAAATTTAATATAAACGCTTATTTTTATAGAACATTTTTGAAAAGTTAATTTTTATAGGAAATTTTGCAAATTTGTTATTTTTTAATGGAAAAATGTCTTCTAAGATTTATTATTTCTCGTAGAAAATTTCAGCAAAATCTATTGTATAAAAATTTCGTGCAAAATTTTAATATCTATAAAAAACTTTTCCAAAATTTTTTTAGGAAATTTTTATAAAATATTGTCCCTAGGTTTTTGGTAGTATTGGGGGAAAAATTTTGAAAAAATTTAATTTTCTTAGGTGCAATCATCATTACACAGTGTGCTATATTGCTTCAGGCTGGTCTCATGTTGCCAACGTACAAATGCTATTTAGCAAAAATGGGGATTAGCGAAATGAAAAACAAATGTCCAATTAATTAACAACAGCAACAAGCAACTGCAGTGGCAACAATCATGACAGCAATAGCAGCAAAGCCAAATGTAGTAAGCGGCCGACTCGTATGAATAGGAATCATTTTTCAATTTAAACACGTACCACCATCACCATCACCAGCTGCAACCAGACCCCCACAGACCTCCAGACTAACAATATTACCGATTTTGCCCAACAGCATGACTAGCAGTTGTCTCTTCAACTTGGTATGATATAGACAATAACACCCACTCATTGGACAAATGAACGAATAGATAAATAGGCGGACGGACTGGATGGACAGACAGCTAGATAGATAGACAGACAGACGGACGGACGGACGGCTGAACTGGCTATTGCATAGCTCTATGCATTGATTGCTCACCAAATTTAGTCAAATGCAATGCAATTTGGAATGCATATTGAAATGTCTGACATCCATTATGGTGAAGCAAAGTGCAAATGTCCATACTACACATTTTCGTATCAATGCAATTTTGTTTGATTCATCATTTTTGGTAAATGATGATGGTGGTGGTGTATTTTAATTTTAGAAAAATACTTGGAAATGATATGATAAAAAGTCGTCTGGAAATCTAATC
>PGFW01057998.1:0-11381 GCA_003123925.1 Haematobia irritans | reverse complement strand
CTTCCTGTCGATTACCCGTCACTGAGCCTGAAGTTAGCACACCCAGTGAATGTCTTTTTTGAATTTCGCTCAAGGGTGGCTGAATTATTGTAATGGTAAATATTCTTTTTGTTAGATTTAATAATAACTGAAAAATATCGAAAATTATAAAAATTATGTATTTTCCATAATTTTTTTTCTATTCCAAAGTATCATATAATACCAAATATTTTACATTGGTTTTGCATTATATTTTGTCTTTGATTGGTTCCAATTTTACATAGACCGATTTTCAATGGCTTGGTGGACAATTTTGGAAGGAATTGTTACTAAAATTAAATTACCGAAGTCGTTACTACACCTTTTATGCTAAACGCACTACAAGTTTGCTCTCGAACACAACAGCATGCCACTACTGAAGGGCATGTCTACTGAGACCGTATTACATGACTTAGTCAGCTTTATTGAAAGCTCACATATCTGTCAAAGAATTTACCAATTCGTGGCGTTCTAAGACATCGAAGAGGGCGTTCAAAAAACATCCAACGAGCCTCGATTTAAATTGGACTGAAAACTCTGCAATGTTGATCAGGTTATACTTAGGCTGTTAGACGAACTTCTACGAAGGAGGACGTATTTCAGCACACAGGAACAAGAAACATACAAAGGTATTACCGTCGCGACGCCGCCCTCCCAGGGAGAAGTTCTATCACCTCTTCTTCGGCAATGTCTCTACTAAACACCACTCCCCTCCCCCTCGCCCCCCTCATATTTACTGGCTTTATCCTTTACGACACCACCCAGAAGCGACCTACGACAGTCGGTGGGCCGCATCACCGCAGCCTGATGTCGGCGCTCAGCCAGTCCGGGGAAAATTCCATACCACAATCAGCGGACACTATACACCACGAGACGCCTCCGGATGACCTGAGACCACTTGGCTAAAATAATCGGTCTTGGGTAAATCGCAACCACACTCCCCCTGTCTAGCACCCCATTCTCCTTACGGCAGTATCGAAATTCCTTGCGTCGAACTGTCGCAAATATACCTTGGCGTTATCTTTGGGCAGAAGCTCGAACTTCAAGCTCTAATTATTTGTACTCGCTGCAAAAGGCAATAGCGAAAAAAAACCGGGGACTAAAACCAAAAAATTGTGGCATTGGTCTATACCACGCAGTGCGTTAGACCTATAATGCTATATGCGTGTTGTAGTCTGGTGTCCGCGCACTTGCACCAGGCCGAAACATTAGACAAAAGTCTGTCAGCGTACTGCGAGACTCTATGACTATGTCTCTATCCAGTTGCAAGGTTATACAGCAACACAATTCCTCACAATGTCAAGGTGCATCTATTGCCTTTAGGACATTTTGGCCAAACAGTCAGCTGCAAACAACGGCTGTACGGTGCGGACATAATCGCTGTGGGTCGAAAAACAGTTACGGTCACGGTTGCGGTCCTCTAAAATAATTGCCAGATCATGCCTAACGTAGTGGATATTATACTGTTGGCGCACCACTTTCGAACAAAAAGTTGAAACCGTAGGCTATGGGAACTACCTTGACATATTCCAAGGAACTAGACAATCTGTTTGGTACTGACACTGGCTTACTCTGCAAGCTCATACTGGTGAGAAGGCTGTTATGGATGAACATAATGTTCGATTGGAGAATTGCAAGGGTTGTAACGACACCAAGCAAATATGGCCCCATTCAAACTTAAACCGCACACTAGATATGCTAGTGTTCTCGAGACGTCAGATATCACTCCTGATATCTCTATAACGGGTCGACTGCTGATAGGCTTTTTGCAACAAACTATTGCACGATAAATAAAAAAAAGTATTATGACATTGTATGAGCCTGTCAGTTGATGCGGAGAAAGGAATCAATTAAAGCACCTCTTGTGTGAGTGTCCTGTCATTTTGTGTAGAGGCGTAAGCAAATTTTAGCGGGCATTATGCTTCAAGGAGTACTGGCGGGACCTGGAAAACGTTAACTTAAGCAGTCTGCTAATGTTTTTGGGACAATCTGGTTGGTTCAACAGAAGAAAATAATCGAGAAAGTTCAGCGGTTAAAACTAGAAGTGCCCATATGTAATAGGTATTTTAGTTAATGTGGTATCACAGATGGATGAATAGTGCTAAGTGAGCCAGAATCGTTAATCGGGCCGCCACTTTAACCTAACCCATGTTGCAGAGTTATAATCTTCTTTTACCGCTGGGGTCTTTTAGCATAAACAGGCGTATTGGGGGCTCGGCAAGTTTAGTTTTAGTAGCAATTCCTTTTCTAAATTTCCACACATTGATATATAATATAATACTTGGAATTATATTGATACATTGCAAATTCTAGAAATAAAAATATAAATGGAAAATGCGTATTTTTATTATACAAATTTATTGCGATTTTCGAAATATTTTGGTGTCAAATTAAAAAAAAAAAAAAAAGGTAAAACTAAAATAGAACTTCGTTTGCCAACGCTACTTCGCAACTTGGAGGTAAATCTTCCAACCCTTCCATTACGCTCTTGCTTTTAAGACAATTAGGCGTTTAAAATATCAATACGGTACCCACCTTTTGATTGCACAAATATTCTGTATACTAGATGATTTTTGATTAAAATGCATGAAGGTAATTTGATTGGACCAATTTGACGATATACAAATGTTCACTAAAAGAAATTAATTTTATATTTTCATAAAAAATATATTATTTTTGTTCGTTAATATAAATAGGCTTCAATGGAAAGCTGTATTCACATTTCACAATTGGCTTACCTTCAATAAATGTAGATTGTGTTCCATTTTTACAATACCTCAAAACACAAACGCAGGTAATTCCAGAATGCTTCTGTTCAGTATTATTTTTGTCAGTTCTTTTCCGCGTTGGTCATGTGTTTACACACTTATTTATTGAACCTGTTGTTGTATGACTTTTTATTGTATGTCATTATATAGTATATATTGATATTCATCATATTGTGTATGCACACATTTCGAACGCAGCACACTGAATGTCGCCAATCATGTTTTTCAATTTACGCGAAAAACAAAAACCCAACCGGTCGTTACGAGTTACTTCCACAGACTGATCTCTCCATGACGTGTTGTTGAATAAATACACTTTCTCTTTTCGCTCTTTCTCTCCATCGCTCAAAACTATTCAATTTCAATCACAAAGGTGATTGAATCAATCACATGTTTAATTGGGAACGGAAAATTTTTTCTTCACGTTTGTAATGGAAAATTGTTTCTGAATTGATTAACAAATTAATTGAATCATTTAATATTTTAATTGGAAACGTAACAAATATCAATCATTTTTTAATCGAGTTTTCTTCAGATTTGATTAAATAATTAATTGAATCAATTAACATATTAATTGAATCCGTTTCCAAATTCAATTAAGTGTTTAATTGAATATATATAGAAATAGTTTATATTTAACTATATACTGGTATGTAGTTTCTTTTATTTGGTCGTTGCTTACCAATTGTTTAATTAATTTAGTCTTACAGGTAAAAATCAATCAATACAATTTGGATGAGATGAACATGTGTTCGTTTAAAATGGTCGTAACAAAATTTTAATGGATTATTTTCAATTAATAAAAAAGTAGCATATAAGTTTGTACTGAATGCTGAATTTTACGGAAAGCTTAATAGTCATAAGGGATAAGATGGAGCATCTAGACACTCTTAAAAGTGAGTCCTTTTCTGTGCTTTACACCGGGTAAATTACAATTTGCATTACACCGGAATATAGTTAAAGGTACCAAATAGTCGAGGCGTTGGACCATTCTATATATGAGGCTGGAATAAACTCTGGCTGGTATGAACTAAAATTGGGCCATGCATTTGATTTTAAATGGCTCAATCGTATGAGGAAATATCGCAAAGTCCACAGTTGCAACAATATTTTGTAGACGAAAATCGGCAAATTTAACAGGATATCCAAGTTTTTGTATTATAGCGAGCAAACTTTCTGCTTTCCTAAGGACGCCTCAGCTTCATTACGTGTGCCCCAGTACATATTATTTACCTGTTCTAAATATTAGGTGCTGTACAACGCAGGGTCTCTCAGTCGATCACAACACCATGGAAAACGTGAGGTGTATATTCCGATTGCGTGTACGGTTATTGGATATCCTGTAGATTTAATTCGCATGCCAAAGAAACCGTAGCAACACATTCCTACAAATGTTAAGAAAATCCATATTTGTAGTATACTTACTGAAGCTTTTGAATAAATATAAATTAAGGTTTCAATAAAATAAATACCCAGCAAAAATACTTTAGCAGTAATAGTTTAGTTGCGCTTTTTGGTATACAATAAAGTAGGCAATGCATCCACACTGCATGAATCAGTAGCAATAACGTAAACGAGTAATCAAACTAGTTTATGATCATTCGTTTACGTTATTGCAACCAATTCATGCAGTATAGATGCATGAAAGCAAGAAAAGATAGTGCTGTTTTCCTTCACGCCAACAATGCTATACTCAAGATTGAGCAATATTTCTATTAAAATGAGCAATTATATCAGCGCTATGTAGAAGCTGCTCTAAATCGGGACATCGCCTACAAATATTAGCGCTGTTTCGGTTGTTTTGTAAGCAGTTGGTACTGCCTCTCTCCCTTACAATCCCGCTGAAATAGTGCTCCATTTTTGCTGGGTAGCAATGGAGACTATAGCAAGAACATATTGTTGGTTATAGAAATAGAGTAGCGTTGGAAGACGAACAGAGCCTCTAATAATATGCCGATGCCCCCCCCCCCATAGAAGCCAATAAAATGTCGGCAAATGGAGGAAATAGTGTAAGGAGGCATAAAAAGTTAGGCAACCTGTGAATCGAATTTTTGTTTAAAATAGAATAGCGGAATCCATTTCATTGTTCGCCAATGGTGTCAGTATTAGGCTGGCAGTCTGAATAAGTCTACTCCAACAATCGCATTAATGTAATAGCCTACTTGAGATTGGAAACCGGAAACTCGAAGATGGAAACCAAATTTCTTTCCCGAAGTGTCTTGACACGTGTTCTGACGTTATATTTTCCACATCGGTTTTTTTAGATTTTTTAGCTACATTTTAGACGTTCGCCCTCCCCAGTAGAATTGTGGGCCTCCGGTCCTCTTGTAAATGACATTCGCAATTAGTTAATAATCTGTCTTTCCGAAATGATTTGTGCAGTACCTACAACGACAGGCTCAACTTAATTCAAGATCATAAATACCCAAAAATATTTCGACAATGTAAAAACTCTGCTTCTCTGCTGTGAAGTCTAAGACTATGACACATCACTCGGAATCGATTACAAAAAAAGTAAATTTACAACTGCGCAGATGAAATGATAATAGGCTCTAAATAATACGCGTCCGTTTTGTTATCAATGAAATTGAAATAATTGGTATATTCCAAGAAGTTGCATTTTTGGGAACCTTCAACTCAATCGCATTGCACATTGGTTCCCATAACTTATGCTAAAAAGTCGTATATAATAACATACTGTAATTTTACATCGTGTTGTGCCTCATAAGTTTCCGCAGAGGCAGTGGCTGGTTGCTGATGCTGTAGACTGGCGTGTGGATTTATCTGCATAAATAGAAAATAAACATTCAGCAATAATAAATAAATAATAAAACTATTCTAATACTATAGTACCTTAGCTGGTGTATTGCATTTTGCTGTTAGATTGTGATGGTGTTGCTCCTGTTGTATTACATCCATTGATGGCACGTTCTTAATATCACTTAATTTCAAATTAATTTTTTTAAATGCAGTTATTCATAATCGGTTTATACAAAATTCGTTATTGATTATCTTTATTTTATTATTTATTTATATATTTATAATTGAACTTTATGGCTTGAATATAAATCTTTCGAAGAAAACAATCCAGAAGACACTGATATAGTGTTGGGAAAGTAACGAGTATTTGATTGCAACTTGATCTGCAAGTACTCGTTTACCGACTAATCTTTGAGTATCGTTACAGTTAAATGAGTACTCAGTATCTACAATACCAATCCACATAAACCCAAACCGTATTGGAAAAATGCTAAAATTCATCTGTTTTTTCAAACAATTAGGCGAATTTTATAATATTCGCGATCATTACAGAGGGACTTACCAGAATCTTCGTTCTTCGCGCTCGAAGACGAAAGGAACGTCAAAATCCACTCGTTGATATCTCGAGAACTAGAGTCCTGTTGAATCACGAATTGTTTCGGTGGTCGATACAAGATCGATGAAAGGATAGTTCCATGCAAAGTTGGGGAGGATTTTTAGCATAATTGATTATCACTAAAGTTATATTTAAGGTTTCACTCAAGACCGAAGATTCGCTACGGGAAGAGAACGATTTGAGTTTCACATTTGAACAGGCAGTTTATTTTTGTTACAAGAACCAAGTTTTATTATATTTTTACCCATTAATATATTCAACACGACATAAAAAGTTCACAGGATCAAATACGCAAATTACACAGTACATATGAACCATCTCAATTGGTTACGATAGACCAGAAATGTCCGAGATAAATAAATTCTGGTTTCTATGTCGTATCACAACAGTATGTTGATCTCTTATAATCGCTACTACCTCGGGAATATCAAACAAATCTGGTTATGTAAACAGAGCCACAAAAAGTTGCAGACAAACTAATTAAGAAATCTTAGCAAATAAGTGCAGGAAGCGCGCAATTAGATAGGCAGTTGTTTGCAAACAAATTAAACTATTAAATTAATCAAACATCGACATGCTAGATGAATGAGATAATTATCTTAAATATTAAGCAAAGAACGGGAATCAGCGAGTGCACTAAAGTGTAGACTTTAATATTAGTCACCCAACATAATTGAGTAAAGTATTTTAGATAGCTTTCCTATAGAATATGAAGATTATTGCCATTAAAAAATGTAAAGTTATCTGTTCATCACTGTGTGTTTTATCAAAATGATAGAAAATATTTATACAAAAGTGTTCGCTACAACTGATTAATGGATACAAGTGCAATATTTGCCAAGGCACTATACTAATAACTTAGCCACAAACACTAACATCTACAAATACAAGTTAGTTATTGCAATGTTAAGCGACATTAAAATATCAGAAGCAAATTGCATATCTTTATGTTCCTTAATATAACACGTTTTCATTTGAGATATGTAATTGTTTAGGTATAAGAAATCTTATAACTATCAGAGAATCTGTATTATATCCATAAGATGCACTTATTAAAAGGAAGGAACAATTTCTGGTAAAGTATAAGTCTTAAATGAATTATGTATTTTTATATTTAGTCAACTGTAATTATGTACGTACCGAATGCATAATATAGTGGAAAATTCTCGATGTATATAGCTCAATATATCCTGCCCTTTTCATTTAAGTAAAAGTATAATACTGGAAATCCTTCGGAATAATTTTAAAAAAGTAATCTATCAACGCCAAAACATACCAATATAAATAACACACCCCAATTCTCATAACGAAAACCAGAAAATGCTTATGTTACGTTCGAGTACTAGCGAAATCCGCACAAAAAAGCTGAATAATAGATAATAATAATTACCAAAACAGACTGCAAATAATCGATATTGAGGCAAGACGAGATAATATATGTATTTTCTAGTGTGTAGTTACCTAAGACTATTGAAAAAGATAAGATTATCCCCCATTGTTGCACTTGAAAGTTTTGGAAAATTGCCTTGTCGAATGAGATCCACCTATTTTTTCTCATCGGATTAGTGCTTATGACTGATGCCTTCCACAAATAATGTGTCATTACTCACAAAGTATATTTATTTATGTTAACTGCATAATATAATATATGCGTTTTATAGATCTGTACGTTATTATAACTTGTTTTCTTCGAGTTCCATTTTCTAATTTACCAATTATATTATATTTTCTAAATAATTTCCAAACAGTTTACTTCCTCAGATATTCATTCTTTAAGTTTGATATTTAGTATTTTAAGCAGCCATTTTTTAACAATTGTTCCATTTAATTATGCAGGCATTGAACATAAATACTCTGGAAAAGTTACACTAATTTTACTAATACATTGTAATTATAGAGATAGATAACACATACATAATACTGTCATAAGTTATAACATAACTCGAGTACTCTGGACCTATCAAAAAAGTAAAACAAAAATCGGATATCTCGCAAAAAAGGCGGTCAAACAAAAAATTTGACGATCCTGTTTTTCAAAAGTATCATTGTTACCGCCGTTTATACAGTGATGCCAATACTGCCCGAAATGCGAAATGAGTCATCCGCAAATTATGTATCAAAATAGAAATAAAAAAACAAAAAAGAATTAAGTGATTAAGATTCTCATGAAGATCGATATACACGCATTCCACAAATATCCGCATGAATGACAATACAAAAGCAATATCAATAACTGTTATAACTGACTCACACGGACATTTTGGAGACAAGCCAAGGAAAGGTAAACAATGGCCAAAATATGTGCATATCAAAGATAGATCGAAGTGATAAAGTAAAATGCAATGATGAATGGAATGTATTATGATCTAGAAGAAAGAGACACCTGACGTTACAATACTTAACGTCCGAGAGCGTAGTATGTTAATCTACGTCCGAAAAAAAACTTAAGTATGCAAAGTAAGTGAAGGCATATTTATTTTAACGCATACAGGTTTTTTTTTATTTGTTTGGTCTGGTGGGGACCAATCATTTTTTGATTCTCACCACCTTACTCACTTTACCGGGTCCAGGTGATGCCAGGCCGTTGCACCACTGTGTATAGCTGTGCTGGGCTACTATATTATGGGGAAATTGTTTTACTGAGATATATGTCATTACTTTTTGCATACCCGCCTCGCAGATCTTTTACGGTTTACTTTCGTCGATCACGAAATTAGATGATGGCTTTTGAACGATTTGCTAATATACTTCAAAGTAATTTTATGATAGAGGAAAATATGAGTTTTTCCAGGTCGCATATTACATATGATGGTTCATTATTTTAAAGCTGCTAATATAAAATTCATTTATCAATGGATTCTGCGCATGATGTGTGATTTCTTGATTACGGTATTACGTGCGACTAAAGTCTAGACGTTAATTTCTACTATTCCTAACGATCTATTTTGATGAAACGAAATTGAATTACTTTGAGATTATTTTAAAGAACAGTAAATTCGGAACGCGATGGACAATTTAATTGCAGTTTAGTGTGCTAGACCCAGTGAAGGCCGACTGCAGTTGATTGAATTGCAATTAAAGCGAATAGTTTGGAGTTTAGCTTAGCTGGAGTTCGAGATTGCTCCCCACATGGTAAATCCATACACACTCCGTGGTTAATTGGTTGGCTTTTGCACTTCGTGGTAGGTTTTATGATTAATAAATGTTCGAATTAAGTAAAATGTATTGGTTTACGTGATTTTGGTAATCTTGATACCGTGACTGCAAAAGGAAAGTGCCGTCAGTGAGATGTGCCGTGTGAGTCTGAAATTTGATTTTTCTGCGATTCATCAATCTCCTGCTGCCTTCTCTGAGGTGTATTTTTTAGAGAATCAGTTTTTTCACTTCAGTCTGCCGAGATTTTCTTGAACTAACTGATTGTACGGCACTTGCACCGAAACCATAGTATGTTGGCCAAATTTCCACTTGTCATTGCGATATTCGTGACATTTTAATCGACGTGACCTGGGTAGAAACCCAATGGCAGCCAAAATTATGGCAAGAAATTTCCTCTCGGGCCCTTCACAGATCGGAAAGCTATTATTGACCGTCCACTGCTTCCGGTATAGGACATAGGTAAGATTTTCACAAAACTTTTCGTCAGCTGCAGGTGGGTGTATCAAGTAAAACAATGAAATTTTTATAATAATATAATTATCATTTTATTGATTTACATTAGAAGTTTCTGCTTGAAGAAGTATATTAATAAAGCACGGACGATGATCACATTTTACGATACGCGTTCCTCAAACAAAATTATATAATAGCACTTATGAAGAACGATTTATATAAATTTTGATTTAATGGCGTGCAACTTAGCGTATCATAACAATTAATGTGTTGCCCTGTACGGATTTTAAAAAATAAAATTTTATGATTTTTCTAGATTCTCTCATTCTTTATTACAGATAACATTTATATACTAGTTTCACTGACTTTTTCTTGTTCACGATGCTTTTGTCGCCCCAACTCTTCCTCTCGTAAAAGGAAAGGGAAGTAGTGAGTTTTTGGGCAAAAGAAAAGCTTGAAAGTCATTTGAAGCCTGGATCGCCTGTTTGTGTGGGCGTTTGATCAGTGACTAGAAAATCAATCGCACAAAATGCAACAAAGTATCCGGTAGATCCAAAACACTAACCTTCGATTATCGCCCCACCTGGTAAATATCGCATTATGCCATTCAGTATATATCTAGCAAACTGGTAATAAAATATTCTACTGTCGCAAAAACCAGCAATATCAATTTTTTATAGATTTTTCCCTCTTTTTATATTTAATTAAAAAGAATTTATTACGGTCTAAGAATTAATAACTAATTCACATTACCTATTTGAAATAAAAATTATATGTTATTCCGATTACTATATGAGAAAGACAAATGAATGATCTATAAAAACAGCAAGGAAAAAGGAAAAATCACAATGCTAGTCACTATTAAAATACGTTCCATTAAAGTTTCTTAAACTCAAGACGACCAGATCATTATTAACATAAAAGACTTGTCATCACGCAGACGTCACCCGAATCGATTACTTAGGCTATCAGACCGGAACTTTTGCCGATGACAAGATGTATTCTTAAACCCACTTTCCTAATCTCTGCTATGACATAAGTAATCCCCTCTCTCGACGATACTCACGTAGTTTCATACGTGTAATATATTCAAACTTAAACTGGTCCGAAGCTAAATAAAATACGTAATAATTAACAGTTTCCAAAAATATTAGAGCAATTTTGACAAAATTTTCTAACTTATAGAATATCACAACTTATATGCAACAAAATAAATTTTGCAGACACCAACAACATAATTTTTTCTTAAATAGAAGACGCTACCACAGACCAACAAAATTTAAACCTAAAACTTTTAATTCTATCCTAGAATATACCATTTTGAGCATGACAATTTCATAAACAATGAGAATTAAAATTTTTCAAAACTTATTTAAATTTAGCTAACATTCTCATATAAAAAAATGAATCATAATATTTTTTATGACTGACATAATATTTCGTTATTCAATCTTAAATTCAGTAATAATATAAATTTTTTGAACTAAAATTTTCTACTAGAAAGTAAAAATTTGTCACTTTATGATTATATGGGTTTCATGACAGGGATTGCAGATGCTACATAGAACATTGTTTGTCAAAAATTTTAGTTTCTATAGAACATTTTGTCT
>PGFW01057997.1:246-11040 GCA_003123925.1 Haematobia irritans | reverse complement strand
GATAATACAAACCTCATCACCACCAGAGTCAATGCCACAATAACCACCGTCTATCACCAACCTCCTCTGCCCTCCAAAAACTTTGTGTAACACCAATCGCATCTTAATCTTAAATGTAAAGAAATGAGTTGATGCTTTTTTGTGTTTCTCCGAGCATTTCCTAAAAGCTCATTTCCACAACTATAGAATGGTTTGTTTCAGCCACTCAAGTACTCAACATTCCAATACATGTGTAGACATCCTAACGACATACGCACACACACACACACACATCAGCATTTACTACGCATCCGTTTTCTTTCGTTCACATATGAGTATAGTTGTTTTGCAGGATATGTTTGCAACGACAACAGGTGTAATAGAAATAAAACAAAAGTTCTCTCTACCTGCTTCAATACTAAAAAGGAAAAAAGTAATTTTGGAAAAGGTCAGTGGCTTGTATAAAAGCCAAGGTAAAAGGAACAGTGATTTGAGGGGAGTGTTTTTGTTTTGCGTGTTTGTAAACAAAAATCATTTTTTGCATCTCGAAAGCTCAAGACTAATTTAATATTCATTAAGGTCCATACCCCGTTATTGGGGGCCTTATTTCATGTCCTCTTTGAGACGTCATTTCGTAGAGCTTTCATATCCTTTTGATTCACATGAAACTAGATTTTCCTACGAGATTTTTCATTCTCCATTTGTATATTTGCTTGTATGTACCAAAACGACTTCTAGAATATTTTGATTTAATATATTTTTTTCTTGCAATTTTATGCAAGAAAAATCACATCCACTGTATCACATATTTTACACGATTATATTCCAGTGTTACACTTGCTTGTTAGGTCACTTGGAAAACATTTTCCCAAAGAAATAAAAACAAAAACATTTTTCAAATCCTCAAAGAGCAATGACATATGCAAGAAATACATCAAGCCCTCCCACTCAACTACAAACATATTTTCTTGTAGTAGTTTCTTCAAAAACATCCGTGCCTATATATAAAAATGTTTTATTATTCATAAATAAAGAAAACATACATATAACATATATTTTGCCGCATACAATCTATGTGATATTCATCTACCTTTTGTGTAGTGGAATTTTAATATTTTTCCATTTCAAAAACGGAGCAATATGGAAAAGAATGAAAATGATTTACGTAAAAGAACACACACACATACAAAATCCCTTAAATCTTTTGTCCTTTTCACCTGCCGGCAAAAGCTTTACAAAAATAAACATTCCAATTTGACGAGTGTAAGTTAATTTTATATGTTTGTGTAAGTGTGTGCGGAGGTTGGCTATACATTGATGTGGTCTCTAAGGCATTTTACTAAAAAAAAATTTGCATTCGAAATTTATGCATTTGAACTCTTTTTTTCTTTCATCTCTAGTTTCCATTTATATGAGGTCTTTTCAAAAAACCACCTTAAACTTTTGTATCCTTGAATTGTTCGATCTAAGATTACCAATATTCATTGATGCCCCTAAAGGCAACATTTTAATGGAGTTAGAGTTTTTTTTTCATTTTCTGTTTGTGTTTTTCTATTTAGTTTGCAAAAGTAAAGGGGGTCTATGTAAATAGAATGAAAATAAAATTTTGAAATTTTCTGTTAAACATACAAAAATTGAGCAATAGGGCCACTCAATTTTTTATACACTGCGCCACACTGTGGAACAGGGTATTATAAGTTAGTGCATATGTTTGCAACACCCAGAAGAAGACGAGCTAGACACATGGTGTCTTTGCAAAAATGTCTCAGGGTGGGCTCTGAGTGACAAGCCATGTCCGTCTGCGACATTAGGTCGCAGTTTGTAGTCCAATCGAACTTCACAAATTTGGCACAAGTATTGTGTTTTGACTCAGAATAGATACCATATTGATTTTGAAGAAATCGGTTCATATTTAGATTATAGCTGCCCATATATATATTTCCGCCCGATATGGACTTATATGGCCACCAGAAAGCCAGAGTTTTACCCTGATTTGCTTAAAATTTTGCACAAGAAGAACAATTAGTACTATAGTCAAGTGTGCCAAATTTTATTGAAATCGGTTCAGATTTAGATATAGCTCCCATATATATCTTTCGCCCGATATGGACTAATACGGTCCCAGAAGCCAGAGTTTTACCCCAATTTGGTTGAAATTTTGCACTAGGAGTACAATAGTAGTGTAGTCAAGTGTGCCAAATTTTATTGAAATCGGTTCAGATTTAGATATAGCCTCATATATATCGTTCGCACCGGCCGATTTACACTCATATGACCACAGTGGACCAATCTTTTACTACCCGATTTAATTGAAATTTTGCACAGAGAGTAGAATTAGCATTGTAGGCTATGCGTGCCAAATTTGGTTGAAATCGTGGTTCAGGAATTTACAATAATAATAATCCCTATATATAGCTTTCGCCCGATTTACACTCAATATGACCACAGAGGCCAATTTTAAGTCCGATTAAGTTGAAATTTTGCACAGGGAGTAGAATTAGCATTGTTACCATGCGTGCCGAATTTGATTGAAATCTGTTCAGATTTAGATATAGCTCCCATATATATGTTTTTTTTTCCGATTTCGAAAAAATGTCAAAATACCAACAATTTTCCTTGTAAAATCGCCAACTGCTTAGTCGAAAAATTGTAAAAATGACTCTAATTTCCTAAAACTTCTAATACATATAATATCGAAGCGATAAAATCATAAATAAACTTTTGCGAAATTTCCTTAAAATTGCTTCAGATTTAAATGTTTCCCATATTTTTTTTGTACTAACATTGTGTTCCACCCTAGTGCATTAGCCGACTTAAAATTTGAGTCTATAGATTTTGTAGAAGTCTATTAAATTCTGTCCAGATCGAGTGATATTTAAATGTATGTATTTGGGACAAACCTTTATAAAGGGTGATGGTCAAAATTTGGTCAAGGGAAAACGCGTGTAAATCGGTGAAATCGTTTATTTAAAAAATCAAATTAAATTTCTTTTTCAAGTTCAATTAGTATAAAATTCAGGAAAAATATTCAGTTAGGCTTTCCCTTTTCCAAAATCCGAATTTCTGGGCCTCACCTTGACACCTGCCATCAGATTTTGTACAGCCACCTTTGTCGCACGTTCTTCGCCGCAGAAAGCCAGTTTGGCCTTGAACTGCTGCTAGTCCTTAGGCAGTTTTTTTGGTGCTTCTTTAGGTTCCGCTTGACAATAGCCCAGTATTTCTCAATGGGCGGAGCTCTGGCGTGTTTGGGAGGGTTCTTGTCCTTGGGAACTACCTGCACGTTGTTGGCGGCGTACCACTCCATGGCCTTTTTACGTAATGACAAGATGCCAAAATCCGGCCAAAACAGTACGGGAACAACTGTGTTTCCTTCAGGAAAAGCAGCAGACGTTTATTCAAAACACTTCTTCACGTAAAATTTCTTTTGTTGACAGTCCCGGAAGCTATGAAAATGCAGCTTTTCAAGCCACAGGTACAGATTGGCTTGCGCAAAACCAGATATTTCTTTGCGAACTTTGACAGTTTTATGTGCTTGAAATATCTGCTACGCTTTCCCCTTCCTTTTGCCGTATAAAACTCCTGTCGCCGGGAAGCTGCTTGTAGTCGGCTTTGACGTAGGTTTTCGGTCGTCCATTAACACGCAGTCAATCTCCGTCAGCATAGTCGCTGTACAGACCTCCGCGCTTTGGCCGTCGTTGACCAAATTTGACGTAATCAACCATTTATATAGCCCCCAATACATTTGATCGTATGTGTATGCAAAATTGTGCAAAATTTCATGTAAATCGAACTACATTGGATCGTGTCATATGCGAAATCGAGTATATATGGGAGCTAATCATAACTCTGGAACCGATTTCAATAAATTTGGCACACTTACCTACAGTAATGCTGTAATTTGGGTACTTCTGCTAGTGTCATGGGAATGGAACGTCTTCAGGCGTGTCCTTTAAGTGGCGTTAAGTCTTGTTCTGCAATATAGTACTTATATCGGACGAAAGTAAAAGCAGTCTTCAATCGTGAACGATTGCAATCCAAGTTTTTAGGCCAACGGACCTGGCCCATATATTAGAGTGTCATCCATTGCGTGGGACTCACAAATTTTCAACATGATTAGGGCGTGAGTCGGAGCACGCTCTGACAAGCGTGTGTGGGTGCCAGGTATTAATCATAACCTCGGTGCAGTGATGATCGCGAAAATATATGTCGGAGGCATGAGTAAGATCACTAACAAATAGTTCCTTCGAACTAAACGTAATTAAGTTCAATCAATTTTAGGCACACTAAGTTAAGGTTCCCATATAACAAATCTGATTTTGTTATAATATGTTTCAAAAAGGCACTATCAAGGTTATCTAACAATTAAGAATTGCTGTCAGCTGATATTTGATGAGCCGATATTGGAGCACGGTGCAATAGTTTTCGTGCGTCGCGCGTTGCCAGTAGCGAAGGTGTGGGCGTGAGTCAGAATTTCTTCGTGTGTCGTTCGTAGTGCCCCGACACTACCAAAAAATTCAGGCGTGGATAGCTGTATGCTGTGAATATTCGGGATTTTTCAAAGCTCTGTAGTGGTCATGCACGTGAACGCGTTCGACGAATTATTATCACTGCGTTAGACTCGTTAGTCTATATGTACATCACGCCAACAAGAGCTAAGTGACTAGCCTTTTTTTGCCAATGACTGCCATTAAGACTAGTCCTTTAGGTCTTGATTTGAAATTTTAAACTTTTTGGATACATCAATCGTATTGTGTCTTCAACTTTCAGTGATTTTAAAGAATTTTATCTGTAATCTTAAATTTAGTTTTATTTTCACATACATAGCAAACTTATTTGGTATATGTTTTGTAATAGCATCAAGAAACATCCTGGTAAGGAATTCTAGATGTCACGTTTTAATATTTATTTTATTGCTTGACCCTCAGCAATGGCCATAAATGTTGGAGTTTCCGTTTATTTCTGGCTATTCATTGCTAATCAATGAATATTTATATCAAAAAAAAGAATTTTTTTTCTATTAGAACATAAATCATCGTTGCCATAATATGGGTCCATTTATGTTTATTTGTACATACACGTAAGAACGAGAATTTCCGATGAACATCCTCAAGAGTCTAAATAAATTGCATTTATTGTGATGATTTATGGTCGATTTCTTCAAATGAATTGGAATAAACGCTAAAATGTGGCTCCGTTTTATGACACAAAATGCCAATTCTTTTCATATATGACTTTGAATTGATTTTTATTCTGAAAAGGAATTTAGTAACGGATACACAGATTTAGTAGGAAAATGGAATTCATTATTCATGAATCATATTTTTTCCATTTTTAAGAGATGGAAGAAAAAAGCAGTATTTTTAAAGTATGACCATATAAAGAGGCGCTCATTAACACTCATCATAATTGTTTTATCCCACTAAACTGGAAAAACAAAGCACAGACAAAAGAAAACTGTTTATAGCAAGTATGGAATTACCTCCTGCGAAAAATTAACAACCCCAGCAAAAAACTTGGTAAGCACTAAGTGAGTTCCTTTCAGTAATAGCCGGTAATCAAAAGTATAGCTAACTTGCAGTACTAAAGGGTGATTTGTTAAGAGCTTGATAACTTTTTGTTAAAAAAAAAAAGCGCATAAAATTTGCAAAATCTCATCGGTTCTTTAATTTACGTAGATTGGCCCCATGAGCATTTACTTTTTGAAGATAATTTCATTTTTAAATGTTGACCGCGGCGGCGTCTTAGGTGTCGCATTCGGAAAGTCCAATTTTTAGGGCAATTTTTTCGAGCATTTCGGCCGGAATGCCCCGAATTCTCTTCTTCGGAAATGTTTGTCCTTCCAAGCTGAAATAGTTGCTGGCTTATTTTCTGTAGACTTTAGACTGACGTAGCCCCACAAAAATAGCTAAAGGCGTCAAATCGAATGAGTTCTGGTGCCAACTTACCCGGTCGCATTTCTTGAGATGAATTGTTCTCCACGAAGTTTCCCCAAAATGGCCATAGAATCTGCGAGCTGTGTGGCACCTAGCGCCATCTTGTTGAAGACCACATGTCAACCAAGTTCAGTTCTTCCATTTTGGCAACAAAAAAGTTTGTTAGCATTCGAAGCGATTAGCGATCGCATTCAACCGTAACGGTTGCGTCCAAACCATCTTTGAAAAAAATACGGTCCCAAGATGATTCACCAAGCGTACACAACCACATACAGCCAAACAGTGCATTTTTCGGGAAATGCATGGCCAGTTCTTGACGGGCTTCTTGGTTGCTCTTCACTCCAATTGCGTTTTGGCAATTTTGCTTTATTTACGTAGCATTCAACCCAAGAAATGAGCCGTCATTCGCTGAAACAAAATTTGTCCGATAAAAAAAGCGGATTTTCTGCCACTGATTTTGGTAATAAAATTCAATGATTTGGCAAGCGTTTTCCTCGTTATGTAAGTCTATTCATAATGAAACTGTCTAAAAGCATACTGGAGCAATCTTTTCTCTTTGACACCAATGTCTGAAATCCCACGTGATCTGTTTAAATACTAATGCATGAAAATCCTATACCTCAGAAAGAATCACCCTTTACATGGGAGTTTTAAAATAATAATTTACCTGTGTAGGCAAAAAGGTGATCTCTTTCTATTAAATAGCGGTAATCAAAATTCATATCTTGAGGTTCGGGTTAGGCCTCTACAGTGGGCAACCGTTAATAGTCAGCGATAAAGTAATACCAAATTTACAATTTCTGAAAAAAATTGCCCTTGTTGTTTTCTAATATTGTATAGTACATAATTTAATTACAAAATAACATCATTGAATATATCCATTGTCATGGAGCGTGGTTTATTAGTGTGCTTTGGATTACAAAACAAAAGGGGGAGTTCGCACTTTTGGGTATCTATGATAAAAGATATTATTTTTTGGAGCGTTGGTATCCTATGCGAAAAAATTACTTTTTTATCGACTGCATGGTGATGTTTGCACGGAAGTACTTCCTCCAATGTTCTGCCCGTGTATAAAGTATTACTACCTGATATACTGTACGAGGGACATTGTTAACCGAATTTGGCGCAGCGTCATCACTTTACTCATAGCCTGGTAATTAGGAGTTTTTGCCTGGGAACTAATCTATAACTTCACCTTTTGAAATGTCCACAAAGCGTTGTTACACCCCTACTCCGTTAGAAGAAACAAGTATTATACGGCCATAAGTTGCAAGCCCGAATCTTAGTATGCTCCACCATGGTTGCGAGAAACTTCTAAAAACGAAAAGACTATCATCGCACTAATCGAATTACTTGGTTGTGGTATCTTAAAACTTTCTTAACACTCGTCTTTCAAATTGTGAGTTTAGTCCATACGCTGCTATATATTAGACAATAAAAGTAAGTGTAGGAGTCTACAAATTAATGAAATCGATTATGGAACTTTTGCACGGTAAGTAGAAGAGCCAGAATTGAAATATGGGGTCGCTTATATGGGACTTATATACAATTATGAATCTTGATATGAACCAATTTTGTGTGAGTGGCGGATCGATTTATCTTGAGTGCTATATATAACTATAGACGCGATATGGAACCTAGTTAGGCATGGCTGTTAACGACCATATTAGCTAGCATCACAAAGTGTACCAAAATTTCAATGAAATTTGCTCCTCCCAAGAGTTCCAAACCAAATTCTCGCGATCGGTTTATATGGGGGCTTATATAGTGATTAAGACGGATATTGGACCACTTTTGGCATGGTGTTAAATATCCAATATAACTTAACCAACCAAACGTACCAAATTTTCAATCAGATTGAATGAATTTGCTTACTCCAAAAGGCACTGTATGTCAAATGTGGGGATCGGTTTATATGGGGGCTATAATATAATTATTGGACCGCTTTCGATAAATTTTTTGCATAGGCGTGGTTTGAGGCCATATATTAACACCACGTACCAAATTACAACTGAATTCAGCAATGAAATTTTGGTCCTCCAAGAGGCTCCGGAGTTCAAATCTGGTGATTTTTGCATTGTTCATTAGCGAGCACCATAATACTAACACACATGTACCAAACTGGCAACCGGATTGGATTGAAATATGCTTCTTCTTAGAGCTCCGCAGTCAAATCGCGGGATTCGGTTTATATGGGCAAAGATATAATTGTGGACCGATCGTGGCACAATTTTCGCCATAGTTGTTAGATAATTTCAGCCGGATCGCGATGAACATTTGCTTCTTCTTAGAGGGCCCGCAAGCACAAATTTTGGGGGTCCGTTATATGGGGGCTATACGTAAAAAGTGAAACCCCATTATCGGCCCATTTCAATTACCATCCGACCTACGTACTCAATAACAAAAACTTTGTGCAAATTTCAAGTCGAATAATTTGTTTCGTTCGGAGATTAGCTGTGATTTCAAGAGACGGAACCCGGACGGACATGCTCAGCACTCGACTTCAGAAATTTCACTACGACACAAATATATATACTATTTGGGTCTTAGATCAATATTTTCGATGTGTTACAAATGGAATGACAATGTTTAATTATACCGCCATCCTACCGGTGGAGCGGTAAATAAAAATTAAGCTAAAAACAAGTTATATACGGCAGTAAGTTCGGCCCAGCCGAAGCCTTATGTACCTCTCCATCATGGATTGCGTAAGAAACTTCATGCTAAAACACTGCCATCTCACATCAAATACTTAAAGTTGCGTAACGCTTGCGCCTGATGGCAAGGTATTCTTAAACCTCCTAACACCATTTCAAAATTGTATCTTAAGTCAACATACGTGGTATATATTAAGATCAAAAAAGATCGCATCCAATACGTATATAATTCAGTTTTAACAAAGTAGACATAAAATTGACAATATTTTCTACAGAAAATAAAATTTTAACAAAATGTTCTATAGAAATAAAATTTCACAACATATTCTATAGAAATAAAATTTGACGAAAATTTTTCTATAGAAATAAAAATTTTTGACAAAATTTTCTATAGAAATAAAAATTTTGACAAAATTTTCTATAGAAAGAAAAATTTTGACAAAATTTTCTGATAGGAAATAAATTTTAAACAAAATGTTCTATTAGAAATAAACTTTTGACAAAAATTTTTCTATAGAAATAAAATCTTGGTAAAGAATTATTTTTGGCTGCGAGCAACCATGATTATGAACCGAATAAAATTTGAAACAAAAATTTTCTAAGTAGAAATAAAATTTTGACAAATAATTTTCTATAGAATAAAATTTGACAATGAAATGAAAATTTTATTATGAACCGAATAAAAATTTTAAACAAAATTTTCTAGAAATAAAATTTGACAAAAATTCTCAATAGAAAAAATTTTGCGTAGATTATTTTTGGCTCTAGTGGCAACCATGATTAATGAACGCAGATAATGGACGCAATTTGGTGTGATGGGAACGCAATTTGTATGGTTGTTAAGTGACCATATATACACCACGTGCCTATTTGAACGCGGATTCGGATGAATTTGCTTCTCAAAGAGGAGATCAAATCTGCGAAATCTTATATGGGGGCTGGATGAAATTTGCTTCTCTTGGAGAACTTCGCAAGCCAAATATGGGAATCGGTTTATATGGGGGCTATAATATAATTAGTGAACCTGAATGTGGACCAATTTTTGCACGGGTTGTTAGAGACGCATATACCAATATATGATACACAATTTCAGGGCGGATTCGGATGAAAATTGCTTCTCTTTTGGAGTCCGCAACCCAACATCTGGGGATCGGTTTATAGGGCGCCACATATAATTATGGACCGAGTGGAACCAAATTTGTGCACGGTTGGTTATGAGACCATATACCAATACCATGTACCAAAATTTTCCAGCCGATCGATTGAAATTTGCTTCTCTTTGAGGCCTTCCGCAAGCCAAATCTGGGAATCGGTTATTGTGGGGCTATATATAATTATGGACCGATGTGGAACCGAATTTGCATGATTGTTAGAAGACCATATACCAACACCATGTACCAATTTCAGACCGATCGGATGAAATATGCTTCCTCTTAGAAGGATCCACAAAGCCAATATGGGGATCGGTTTATATGGGGGCTATATAAATTAATTTTTGCATGTTGTTAGAGACCATATACCAACGCATGTACCAAATTTCAAGCGGAATCGGATGACAATTTTCTTCTCTTGAGGCTCGCATCAGCCAAATCTGGGATCGTTATATGGGGCTATTATATAATTATGGACCGGGATGTGACCAATTTTTGCATGGTGTTAGAGACCATATACCCAACACATATACGCAAATTCCAGCCGGATTCGAATGAAATAATGCTTTCTGTTAGAGGCTGCACAAGCCAAATCTGAGGGTCCTTTTATGGGGGCTATAACGTAAAAAGTGGACCGATATGACCATTTTCAACACCATCCCAACCTATCATCGGATAGCAAACTACTCTGGTGGCCAAGTTTCAAATGTCGAATAGCTGTTTCGTTGCGAAGTTAGCGTGATTCAAACGAGACGACGGAACGGACGGACATGCTCAGATCGACTCAGAATTTTCACCACGACCAGATATAATAATATTAATTATACTTAGAGCAATATTTCGATGTGTTTCAAACCGGATGACAGAAGTAAGTATCACCCCATCCTATGATGGAGGGTATATAGAACAAGATATGCGCGAAATATCACCATTTTAACCAATACACCCTCAAAAAAAATCGCATTCTTTTAAACATATGTTCAAAATATTTTGCAAGGGAAGCACAATATACTATTGGGATACTGCCGAAACATTAAATGTTTTTTTATGTTGAACATATTATATGATTGGAAG
>PGFW01057989.1:18296-30155 GCA_003123925.1 Haematobia irritans | reverse complement strand
ATTGTTAAGGACTTCCATGTTATATCATGGAGTTTTTGGGAGTTTAAGTGGTTCATCACCACACCAGATCCTTTTTCGGGTCGTCAGCAATAAGTTCGAGGGAAAGCGGAATGCATCAAATTCCTGAGCTCGAACCCTAGACCGAGTGAGAATGTCATTAAGTTAAAAGGTTGGCTCTCTGTTGAAACTGGTGATGTTTTGTATTTAAACGAAAAGGGAAAGAGGATATTTGTTGCGAATTATTCGAAAATTTACAATGGCTTATGTTTTTTACTTGAAGGTTGACTTTATCTCTAAATTAATTAACTGAAGTGCTCTACTTTAAATAAGTGCAATGTGGATGGGATGGCTTCGCCCTTTTTTAAGAAAAAATACAACTTTAGCAAATGTCTCTAAAAATAGATTTCGATTCCATCAAACGAATCTAAAGTAATAACAAGTATATACGGCCGTAAGTTCGGCCAGGCCGAACTTATTGTACCCTGCATCGACATGGATGACGTAGAAATTCTTCATAACACTGCCATACCACAATCGAATTCTGTAAGTGCGGTGAACGCTGTGCGATGGAAGGTTATTCTTAAACCCCCTACACCATCTTCTCTAAAATTGTATGCAAAATTTTCTTGCTATAGGAAAGAACAACTTTGGTGACAAAGAATGTTCTACAAGAATAACAATTTTAACAAACGGATTTCTAATAGAAATAACTTGTTGACAAAGTTTCTTCTATACGAAAGGCTAAAATCTTGGTAGATTATGAACGCGAAGTAGAACATTTGTAACAAGAGTTTTCTATAGAAATAAAATTCTTGACGAATGATGAAGATTTTATTATGGAACCGAAGTAATATTTTAACAAGAATTTCTCTAGAATAAAATTTGGAGCAAAATTGTCTTATAGAAGATAGAATTTTGACAAACAGTTTGCTAATAGAAAAGAATTTTTGGTAGATATTTTTGCTGTATGTGGCAACCATGATTAGGAGCCGTCATTTGACCATTTTTGTGTGATTGGACAATTCGTTGGCGTGAGTGGTTGTTAGGCGACGCATGATACTACACACCACGTTCCCTAATTGACCCGGATCGGATGAATTTGCATCCTCCAGAGGCTCGAGGTCAAAATCTGTGAGAACGCTTTATATATGGGGGCGGTATATATACATTATGGACCGATATGGACCGCAATTCTGTGCACGGGTTGTTAGAGGGTCGATTATACGTAACACGCATGTCAAGAATTACAACCGGGTTGATGGAAGTTGCTTCTCTTGAGACTTCCGAGAGACATGGGGATCGTGTAGTATGGGGCTATATATACATTAAGGACCGATAGGACCAACTTTTTGCATTTGGTTGTTAGAGACACTGATACGCAATAGTCATTACCAAATGTTCAGCGATCTGATAACAGTTTCTCGTCTGTTGAGTGCTCCTGTACGCAGATGCGTTGGGACGCGTGTTATATTGGCCCTTTATATAATTATACCTGATTGACCAAAATTTTGCATGTTGTTGATATAGATGCCAGTAGACCAGGACCATGTTACAAATCAGGCGGAGGTCGAGTTGCTTCTCTTTGAGCTTGTGCAAGCAAGAGTCGTGATAGGACGGTTTATGTCGGGAGTGGGTATAATATGGAGATGTGGACCAATGTTTCTTTCGTGACAATACCAAACATATACCAAAATCAGCGGATCGGGATGAAATGCTTCGTTAGAGCTCTACAAGCCAAATCTGGGATCGTATTATATGATTATATAATTAAGGACCGATAGTGACAATTTTGCATGGTTGTTAGAGACAATATATCAACACCATTTACCAAATTTCAGCCGGATCGGATGAAATTGTCAATCTTTAGCTCCGCAAGCCAATCTGGGATACGTTTATATGGACTATATATAATTATGGACGATGTGGCAATTTTGCACGCTCGTTAGAGCCAATATACCAACACCATTTCAAATTAGCGAATGGATGAAATATGCTTCTCTTAGAGCTCCACAAGCCAAATCTGGGGTCGGTTTATATGGGCTATAATATAAATATGGACCAGATATGACCCAATTTTTTGCATGGTGTTAAGCAGACCACATCATTCATCGGAGCATGCTTCTTGCACAACAATTCTAAGGGGATCGATGATTCTAATATATTATTATAGGCTCCACAAGCCAAATCTGGGGATCGGATATATATGGGGGCTATATAATAACTTATGGACCGATGTGGACCCATATTGCAATGGTTGGTAGGAGACGCATATACTTGTACAAATTTGTGGAGAAAATTGATATAGAGCAATCGCAAGCCAAATTTGGGGTCCCGTTTATATGGGGCTATACGTAAAAGTGTACCGATATGGACTAATTTTCGCATGGTGTTAGAGACCATTATACCAACACCATGTACAATAATATACCTGATCGATGAAATTTTGGCTTCTTTTAGGCAAATCGCAGCAAATTGGGGGTCCTTAATAATGGGGCTATACGTTAAAAGTGGACGATATGGACCAATTTTCGCATGGTTGTTAGAGACCATATACCAAAACACCAATGTACCAAATTTCAGCGATCGGATGTTTGGTACAGCAAATCTGGGTCCCTTTATGGGCTATACGTAAAAGGGACCGATATGCCCAATATATTATACATCGATAACAACTACTTGTGGCCAAGTTAAGTCGATAAGCTTGTTTCGTCGAAAGTTACGGTGATTTCAACAACCGGACGACGGACGGACGGCGGACGGACAGGACGGACGAACGGACGGACGGACGGACATGCTTAGAATCGACTCAGAATTTCCACCACGACCCAGAATAATATATTTATGGGGAAAGTCTTAGAGAGCAATATTTTCGATAAATATTTACAAACGAATGACAAATGTTAAATATACACCCATCTTGATGGAGGGTATAAAAATTATACTATGGATTACGTTTACATGAGTCCTCTCAAAAGTAACCCGTTTATTATTAGGAAGGCGAGAAGGTTAATAAATTATCCACTTTTGAAAGGTATCGCTTGGTTAGTTTATTTGTGAGTTTATTTTATATGAAATGAAAAAATGGCTAGGGGGTGGGTAGGTCTGTATTGGAAGAAGAAATTTCTGATATAGTATTTCTATTAAAGTTTAGCAATTAAGCCAGCTAATCGTCCCCCCGCCAGATCTATGCTAAGGCTAGCACAATACTTAACATCAGAAAAAATAATTATTTCCGGTTTCAAATTCGTCATTTTTTTTATTGAAATTGCATCGCACAATTTAAAATAATCACCGACAGCAATTACAAAATTAATTGAAGCAATTAAATATTTGATTCGTTTTTGTGATTAATTTTTTTTTTGGATTAAAAAATTATTTATATCAATTATATTTTTTTTTTCAAATTTATTTAGAATTTTTATTTAATTTTTATTTTTTACAGAAAGTTGTTTTAATTCTTAAAACGAAAGTGAATTATTCCATGGAATACTTTGATTAATTTTCACATAGCAATGCTAAACTTAAAAATTCTAATAAATCGTGAAAAATTATTTTTTCAAATGAACTTTAGTGAATACTTTATTTTCTAGGCCATTTCAATTATTCAATCAAGTTTAAGTATTAGGAATCAATCGTTAAAAAGCTCACAGTCTCAGGGTCTCCGGTCCCACTGGTAGCCTTAATACGTCTAATGATCAATAATGTTAGAAGCATCATTGTAGCCATGGTTCTCATTGTCCCGCCTATTCCAGTCCCTGGAATGTAAAAAATATCACAATCAATGTGAAAATCCATGGAAGCCATCCCAGAGCAATAGTTAGCAAGCCAGTTACAAAGATTCAATTCCAGTTTCGTTCGAATACCAAAATGTTTACCCCGGGTAAACAATGGACTGAAATGTCTTAGTGAGGCAAAAATAACGGGCTGCCACTATACCTAACCTAATCTAAAGGGTCATGGATTCAATTCCAGTTTCGTCCGTCCGAATAGCAAAAAGTATATCTTAAGGGTTATTTCTTCTCTGCAATACCCTTGGTTCTGATTTCCCCGTATATTCCAGTCCGCTGAAAGTTATAAAATTAATCTGAAGGCCAGTGTTCACTTTGTAGACATAAATAAACCATGTGGAATATAATGGGAGCCACTGTGCTATTTCGTCCGAATACCAAAAAGTTTATCCCCGGGGGCTATTTTCTCTCAGCAATGCTGATCACATTTCCGAGAATTTTAAATAATCTCTCCAATCTCTCCATCTCCACCGTGATACAATGGTTAGCATGAGTTCAATCCCAGATTCGTCCACCTCTACGCAAATACTGGAGATATTTCCGACGATTTCAAATGTTCTACCGGAAAATGATGCAATTTGTCACTAACCGACCTATCATCACGGTTGCCACAGTTGGTACAATTCTACCAAAGGCCAGATTTGACCTCCGAGGACTCTTGGAGGAGCAAATTCCCATCCGGTGGTACAGTTGGAAAGTTTTGGTACATTGGATCTGGCTAGATGGATGCTTGCGTGTTAACAACTCATGCCAATAGACCAAGCGGTCTATACACCGAAAAAAAAGGGGTGAACTGTTTTAGTAGGAAGAGATTGAACTTATCTCGCACGAAGAATGTAAACTAAATTTTACGTCCACATGTTGAGAGATGTCCACAAAGGCATTTAATAACCAAGATAAGAGATGAGGAGCCCTGTTGTGTGATTTTGATCTGCAGCTCGACGAAATTAAATCTTACTCATTAGAAGAAACAATTAGGGCGCTTAGAAAGTGAAGGGAAGAAAATCATTCGCACCAAATCGGTGACCATTTGTAACATACACATATGCGTCCATATCGGTACATAATTGTATATAGGCCTTCCATATAAGAGCAACCCCCCATATTACAGATCTAGCAATCGCAAGGTACCTCAGATCGATTAAGGTATTACCACAACTCCCAAGTAACTGTCGGTGCGGATTGTGGTGTGGCTGATGACAGTCTTCAGTAGAAGATTCTTACGCAATCCATGGTGAGGTATCATAATTCTCGCGGCTGGCCGAACATTTTACGGCGGCGGGTATATAGCTTAGTTTTAATATTCAATTCACCAAATTAAGATGATCCATATTAATTTTGAAATTCAAATGTTTCAATCAGCAGAAAATGATGAGTACTAATTATTAAAAATTAACTTGCATCCAATTAAAAAATTAGGGAGTTGATACTATTGAATTTTGTTTCAATTAAAAATTTGTGAATCAATTAAATTTTAATTGAATATTTTATAAAAACTCAATTAAAATTTTAATCTGGACAAATATTTCCGAAATTTTTTTCTGTGTATATATATCCTAAAAGAATATTATAAAAATTTGGTGCATATTGGCTCCATAATTATGTTATTGGTAACGAGCCGTCCTTTACACTCAAAAAAAGAAAATTTGGTACTTAAGGACTCCAACGGATCTAGACCTAGTCGCCTTAAGGGAGCTTGCTATTTGATTTCCGAGGCCAAAGATGTGCTTGCTTTAAAGCGTAAAGGAAGATTTCAGTTTATAGGAATTTTCATTCGCTCTTTCGCGGTGGGGGTTATATTTGAATATAGAGCTACCGACATATACAAACAGGAAGGATTCCATGCTTTAAGAAATGGCAAATTAGTAAAGGGATACGTTCACAGGAGGAGTAAAAAGGGGCGCGTGTTATCTCTAATGTCCAATGAAAACTTTAAACCAAAAAGGCCGATGCCTAAAACCCCTTAAATAAAAATAGTATGAGCCTATATTTGAAAGCGTTGATTTATCTTAAATCTAAAGATTCAATATGTTTCAGTTAATTTAAGCTTGACTATTTCTTTTACATCAATAAACAATTTGGGTCGCTTCCGAAGCTTTGGACGCCGGGGTTGAGTGATTACTGGTGTTGTTCTTTTGTTCGAGATTTGGTGGTGTGATGTTTATTCTTGGCTGCAGGGGTTTTTGCTGTCGAGCAGTCTTGGTTGGTTGGAGGTGGGTGGCGAGGGCGTGTAGACGCAGGTCTCCCACGTTTTAGAGTGTGCGTGTTGTGAGAAATTCTCGTGTGGTGACGTGTGAGGTGGTATCTAAGGAGTGGTGTGTGAGTGACTATAAGAGAGTATGTGCGAGGTATAATTTTGATGCACTGGGGGGGTCAGGTGTACGTTCGCTAAACAGGGTCGCGATATGCGTGGATGGGGGTCGGGATGTTAATATTCTCTTTCTCCGTCGTGGAAAATTCTGTGTCTTTATTGTGGTTGTTGACTTTTGGTGGTAGTTTATAACTTATAGAATTATGGTTTTAGTTGATTTTGTAATTTGTTTTTTCTGTATGCTTGTAACTGCGTAACTGGTGGAGAGTTGCAGTATTTTGTCCGTACATGTGATGTATTTCTGTTATTTGTATTGTGATTGTGTTCGTTATTTTGTAGTCAGTAAGAGAGGTAGTTGTTAACCGTGTGCCTAGCGTGCTTTTGTTGTGATGTGAAACCCTGGTGGTTGTTGCGTTGTGGTGATGCGTCTGCGTATGGGAAGTTTATGCGCCGGGTCAGCGTCGTGCGAGCACGAAGAGCGAAGATGCGCTCTACGGCCAGAATGATAGATTTTTTCGTAAGACACTATCGCTGGACACTCGGGAGTTACGTCTGAGGATTCGTAATAGCGGTAAGCTTCGGTGCAGGGTGGAGTGAGTGAGAACGCGTGTACGACGTGGAGCGGCGGAGTGAGCGGATGGAGATGCTGAGCTTTGCGGAGCGTGTGTGGCGTTGTGCGAGGAGGCGCTTAGGATGGACGAGGTGGGGGGTTAGGGGGGGGGGGTGTACGTGTAACGAATTATAAAGGGTACGGTTGAGCAGGTAGTGAATTTCGAGTTAATGATTTGGTGTTAGTGTATGAGTTAAATTAATTGTTGAAGAAAAAAAGTAAGGGGGGTGTGGGTGGTGTGTTGGGGTATAGCGGGTGAGGTGTGTCTAGTCGAGTAAATAGAAGCTGGTCGAGATAAATTCATAATGAAAGAGAAAGGATGAATTTGTGGTAGTAATTGAGTGAGAGAAAAGTTTGACGAGTGTGGAGCATCGGATGAGGAGGAGTGAGTGAAAAGAAATGTTGTTGGGGTTGATCGAGAAGGGGTTGGATGTATGTTGTGAAATGATGAGGGAGCTGGATAGTTGAATTCAAATTGTGAAAGAGAGTGTGATGTAGGGATCAGAAGAAAGCAAGAGAGTGGATTTTTTTTTTAGGAATGCGCGTTTGAGTTGAAGGGCGGGGGTAATGACAGTGGCCGGGAGGTATGGTGTTGGCCCAGATGACGGAGAAAAAGAGGCGTGTATGATGTAGGGCGATAAGTTAATTTTTTCTTTGGTCGGTACCTAAAAGAAGCTGTTATAAAAGAGGGAACGACCTCTTCAAATGGCAAACTCAGAGTTGGTCAGCTGGGAAAGTTTGATCAAGAAGAAAAAAAAAATGGACAAACGCACAAGATAGAAAGAACAATCGGATTAGTAAAGAATAGATTTGTAGTTGTCGAATCGAAAACGATTTGCATGCGCCATTATAGAAAATATTCTGGCAATCGGTTAGTCCGGGGGAGTTGTCGGTTGGATAGTAGTGGGTGGGTGTGGTCGGTTGGGTTGGAGTGTATCTTGTGGTACGAATGTTGTCAATTGCGTAATTGCCCGCTGAATATTTAGCGGGGGGTGGATCAGGTGATCGAGTTGATCGAGTCATCGGCGTGGAGGTATCTTTAGACGTTGCTCTTCTGATAATGAAACTCGGCGCGTACGGTTCGTTAGTGTATGGTGTACAACGGTTTGTTGGTTCTTCGTGTGTAAGAGTAATTTTGAAATTTGTATTGTCAATACGTCCGAATAGGAGCGGAGTAAACAAACGAAGATTGTGTTTGTGTAGAAAACGAAGGGGCTATGAAGGAGGGGGGAGGTTAGGGGCTGAACAGAAGGGGTAGAATAAGTTGAATGTGTGCCAAGTGCGGGATGATGCGTTGGGCCGTAGTTTGCTGGTAGTTTAACAAAAAAAGGAATTGCATATGAGTTTAGAAAAGAAAATCCTTGAATCCTGTTTTTTCTTGTTGTACAATAAGAGTGGTATATGCATGCGTCTCTCTTTTTGAAAAAAAATTAAAAAGTAAAAAGAAAATTTTAAAAACTTTGTTAACGATTGTGATAATATATTGATGAATAAGTTGGAAATGGCCCTAGAAGAATAAGGAGTATTTACTAATGAGTGTTCATTGGAAAAGAATTTTTCTTTTTTAAATTTTCACTGTTATTAGCAATTGTTGTAAGTTAGCGAGTTGCCCTGATGGGTGAAACAAAGCCATTCATGGAAAAGTGAATTACTTTCGTTTCGGGTGTAAACATTTAACGAACAGAGCTTGTCTTTTAATAAATAAAAATAAGATAAAAATTTAAATAATTTGAAAAAAAAATATAATTTAGTGATAGAATTAATTTTTTAATCCAAAAAAAAAAAATAATCAGAAAACGAAATCATGAAGGTTATTTAATTGCTTCAATTAATGTGTTGTAATTGCTGTCGGGGTTGAGTTTATGTATAAATTTTTGCTATTGGGTTTCAATTTCAATAAAATATACTAATTTGCGACTTGAGAAACGGTGACAGAGTTGAAAAAAGAAAAAAAAAAAAAAGTATATTAGTTGATGAGGTGGAAGTAGTTGTTTGGTGTAGATAGAGAAAAGGAGATGGTGGGGTGAGATCAGCGGAAGAGAGACTTAATGCAGAGTATTTGGAGGATGTTCGTGGTCAGGAGTTGAGATGTAGAGTGCTGTCGGTGGTGTGGGATGATTATAGGAATGTTGTGCGATGGTGCAACTTGTCGAGATAAAAAAAGAAGGGTGACGTAGATATTGTGCTAGTTTAAGAACGGACAATTTAAAGAATATTAATGGATACAAGGATAATTTTGGTGGTAATCCAAGAAGAATGTGAGTGATGTCACAAAGAACGAGAGTCGAAAGGGGGGTTAGTTGAAGTGCTTCAGAGGTGTGAATGTTTGTAGATGCTGCTTTGTGGGGTGGTGGGTGGTGGTGGGTGGGGGGGGAGGTGATGTGGGATAGAGAGTGTGGTGCGGATCGTCAGATTTCAATGTTAAAAATTTACGGGTGAATTTTGCGAATGAAACCCGAAAAATGTTTTGCATATTTGAACATTGGGCTAGCGCTGTTAGCAGAGATCTGGCGGGGGAGCGATTTGAGTTATGGGTGCGGTTATGTATGCGTAAACTTCTAATAGAAATAACATATCAGAGCACATTCTCTTTCCAAGACAGATCCTACCCGCGCCACCTGAGCATTGGTTCTTTCATATAAAATTGAAACCCTCACAACTTGACACCGAAAGGCTACCAAGCGGATACCTTTTCACAAGAGGTGCCGATAGAGTTGCTCAAATGCCTCTCACGGGCCCTTCCTAATGCTTTTTGGAAACGAGAAGAGATGGTAGAGCCTGTTTCGTGCTCCACAAAACAAAAGATCCTCTTTCCCTTTTCGTTTAGAATCGAAAACACTCACCAGTTTCAACAGAGACCCCACCTTTAACTTAATGAGCATTCTCACTCGGTCTAGGGTTCGAGCTCAGGAATTTGAGGACATTCCGCTTTCCTCGAACGTATTGCTGACGACCCGAAAAAGGATGATTAGTGGTCTTGGGGTCCATCATCTTGAAGGCTCGCCAAAGATTGGTTCTTCGTCCTTTTCATCCGGATCGATTTTAACTTGGAATTCGCTTAAACAATCTCACAGTCTGCAGGGGGGTCTTCCGGCCCCACTCGTAGCTTTACATTACGTCTAACAGGGTTGGCTATAAGTCCGCGGTCTAAACAAATGAAAACACACATTTGTTTGTCAAAATTCGTTTTTATTATTCAACATAGTGTCCCTTCGAAGAGGGATACAACGATTATAACGGAGCCTTCCAATTTTGGATACCATTGTTTGGTAGGTTACTCCTTCGGTTTTGCCTCAAAAAATAGGCCTCAGTTTTCGGTGATCACGTCTTCATTGGCACCAATTTTTTCCCTGCGAGCCATCTTTTTGAGCGTCTGAGGTACAAGAAAAAGTCGGCTGGGGGCCAGGGATCTGGTGGAATTACGGGTGGAGTTGGAAAAGCCAATTCGAAGGGCCCAATTCATGAATTTTTGCCCATCGTTCTCAGATGACTGTGCACGGTGCGTTGTTCTTGTGAACAACACTTTTTTTTCTTCTCATATGTGGGTCGTTTTGCGCGATTTTCGACTTCAGAACGCTCCAATAACTCCATATAATAGTCACGGTTGATGGGTTTTTTCCCTTTCTCAAGCATAATCGATAAAAATCTATTCCATGCGCAAAACAGAGGGCATTACTTTTGCCAGCGGACTTTCTGAGTCTTTCACGCTTCAGAGACGGTGTCACCAGTTCGCTGGTCCACTCAGTACCATTGTCGATTGGACTCAGGAGTGTAGTGGGATGGACCATGTATTCATCCACTTGTCACATATCGACTGAAGAAACTCGGGTGAATTACGAGGGTTAACAGCAGTTTGTTTTTGTCAAATGTCGGGGTGAGCTCGCGCGGCACACCACCTCGTCGGTAACCAGCCTCTTTCGGGCGTTCCACTGCGTTCACCGGTCATCCGTGCTCATTGTCACACGCTTTGAATTTTGCGATACCAATCAGATTATTGTTGATTGTCGGGCCTGGGCAGAATCCGGGAAAGCTCAGTTATCAACGCCAAGCTTGTTGGCTCCACCGTATTTTTTTTCCCTTCAGAAAACAGGTATTTTATCAGAAACACGAAATTCCTTTTTTTCATTTTTCACAATAAACAAGAATTTGCTTCACAGAAAGACAAGTCAATGTGAAAATCCATGTGAAGCCACTCCCACGAGCAATAGTTAGCACAGCAGTTACAAAGATTCAATTCCAGTTCTTTCGAATACCAAAATGTTTACCCGGGTAAACAAATGGACTGAAATGTCTTCAGTGAGGCAAAAATAACGGGCTGCTTACATACCTTACCTAATCTAAAGGGTCCATGGATTCAATCCAGTTTGTCCGTCCGAATAGCAAAAAGTATATCTTAAGGTTTTTTCTTCTCTGCAATACCCTTGGTTCTGATTTCCCCGCGATTCAGTCCGCTGAAGTTATAAAATTAATCTGAAAGCAGTGTTTCACCTTGTATAACCATATATAACCCATGGGAAAGATAATTGTGTCCACTTTTTTGATATTCGCTGCGCCCGAACTTAGCCCGGAGAGAGTACGTTCACCGACCTCGTGAGCCTACCACCATTGGACTGGAAATATGTTTAGTCGTAAGAGTGAATCCTGAAACCATAACCGGATGCGTCATACCTAACCGAAGGTCATGGATTCAATTTTCCCAGTTTCGTCCGAATACACAATTAGTATATCCATAGGGATTATTTCTTCTTTGTAATGGCCTTGAAGCCTTGGTTCTGATGACGTCAACAATATTCCAGGCCGGTAGAATCTGCAAACTGTTAAAATCTGATTCAACTAGAGACATTGTTTTTAATGTTCACATACAAAAACAATAGGAAATCCCTGCGACAGCCACCGTTGTACAATGTTAATTATCAGGTGTCATCAATGTGGGTGGGTTTCAATTCCAGTTTCGTCGATACCATAAAGTTGTATCCGGGGTATTATTCCTTCTCAGCAATACTGGGTGGACAATTTCTGAAGATTACAAATCTTCTCTAATTGTTCAGACAGAGTGTGTGGGCTTCACCCTGATGCAACGGTTAGCATTATCCGCTTTGCGATACAAAGAGTCATGGGCGTTCAATTCCCAGGCTTTTGGCCGAGATACC